>PVKN010001730.1:32353-48673 GCA_004027915.1 Capromys pilorides | reverse complement strand
AGGAGACCAGGGTAATGAGATGTAGCTCATTGTGGAAAACAACAAAAAGCCAGAGTACCTATTCTAAGTTTTGATGACTATACTAATCATAACATTGCAACTCTTTAAGTTTTATTGGAACTCAGACACACTCATTCAGTCTATGGCTACCTTTACACTTTAATTGGACAGCAGAACAGTTGTAACGGAGACCACACAGCCCGTGGTCAAAAATATCAACTCTTTGACATTTTACAATAAAAGCCTGCTGACAGTCATGCTAACAACATTTCAAAGAAAAGACCTACTCAGTAGTGAGAATATCTGAAAATCATGTACCTGCATATCCAGAAAATACAAAGAACTCTTAAAGCACATAAAAAGAATCCAATTTAAAAATGGACAAAAAAAGCTCAATGTGAAGGTATGTGCCCATAACCCCAGCACTTAAGAAGCTAGGAAAGAAAACATGAGGACAGCCTAGGATATAAAGCAAGTTCAAGGCCAGCTTAGGCTACATAATCTGACCTTGTCAAATGAATAATGAAGGGAATATATATACGTATATACATATATACATATACGTATATATATATATATATACATATATATATATATGTATATGTATATATATGGTTTTTTTAGGACTGGCGTTTGAACTCACAACCTTGCACTTCCAGGCAGACACTTGTACCATGGAGCTATCTCCCCAGCCCTGAAGGGAAAAATATTTAAATAGTCATTTCTCCAAAAAAGATACACACAAATGGCTAATAAGCACACCAAAAAAAACTTACACATGGGCTGGTAAGATGGTTCAGCGGTCTAAAGCACCTGCTTAGGAAAACTTAGGAACTGGAAGGACCGTGGTTCGATCCCCGGCACCACATGCTGTGCCAGCCCCAGGGCAGACTGTGCCAGCCATAATACAAAAAAATAAATAAATAAATAAAATTTTAAAAAATTAAAACAAAAACTTACACATTATCACCAGGGAAATGAAAATTAAAATGACAATAAGGTATTATTTCACAGCCACTATGAGTGTAAAACAAGTGGTAAAGAGGATATCAAGAGGGCCAGCAAGATAGCTCAGTGGTTTAAAGTGCCTGCTTAGCTAAGCTTAGGCAAGCTTGGGCAATTTCAGGGACCACGGTTCAATCCCTCACACTACACGCTGTGCCTGCCCCACCCCAGAGCAGGCTGAGGCAGCCATAACATGAAAGAAAGGAAGAAAGGAAGGAAGGAAGGAAGGATGGATGGATGGATGGATGGATGGATGGATAGATGGATGGATGGAAGGAAGGATAGATAGATTGATAGATTGATTGACAAAAGAAGCTATCAAGAAACTAGTGACTGGGGAAATAGCTCAGGATCTAAGTGGCTGCCTGGCAAACAGAAGATCCAGCTTTAATCCTTAGTATCGCATGCTTTGGGGAGGCTGAGATGGGAGGTTCACTATGAGTCTGATCTGCACAGCAAGATCCTGTAGAAAATAAATACATAAAGAAAAGATTTTTGGGGTCTGGCGAGATGGCTCAGCGCTCTAAAGCACCTGCTTAGGCAAGCTTAGGCAATCACAGGGACTGCAGTTTGAGTCCCGGCACCATATGCTGTGCCAGCTCCACCCCCTAGGGCCAGCTGAGCCAACCATAACATTAAAAAAAAAAAAAGATTTTTGGGCAAGCCCGATATCTCAGAAGATTAAAGCACCTACTTAGGCAGAGCGTAGCTGCCAAGGTTTGATTCCCGGCCTGCCGTGCTGGCCCTGCCCTTGGAGCATGCTGAAATATCAAATGAGACTGGGCATGGTGGCACATGCCTGTAATCCCAGCACTTGAGAGGCTGAAAACAGGGGGAGGGTCATTATGAGTACAATCTGTGTAGTGAGACCCTGTACTAAATACAAAATAATAATAATTTTATTTGTAAAGAGAAGCAAAAGCCTATCTCCATACAAAAACTTAAAACATGAATGCCCACAGTCAACCATCAGAAACATGCTAAATGAACTAAAACTAGATTCAAGAACCAGAGATAAAGCTCAGCGGCATAAGCACAAGGTCCAGAGTTCCATTCCCAGTACTGGGGAAAAAAAAAAAAATAGATGCAAAAAGAAAAATATTCTATATGCTCCCCAATAGATAGAATGTAAAACAGATGAAAGCAGAAGGGAAGCTGGGATTGGTACAACACACTTATAATCCTAATATTATGGGAGACTGATGCAGGAGGATTCCAAGTTTGAGAAACTTAGGAAAGATCCTGTCTCAAAATCTAAATGATTAAAAGAATTGCAAGGGGCCAGGGAGATAACTCAGTAAAATAAGCACTTGCCTGGCAAGTGTAGGGTCCTGAGTTCAATCCCTGGTACCCCCCCCCCCCAAAAAAAAAAAAAAAGAATTGCAGTGGTGTGTGCCTGGGATCCCAGCACTTAGTAGGAGGCTGAAGCAGGCGTGTGGCAAGTCTGAGGTCAGCCTGGACTTCACAAAAAAGACAGCATCGAGGGCTGAGGAGATAGCTCAGTGCACTAAAGGCTTCCTTAGGCAAGCATAGGGATCAGGGTTTGATCCCTGGCACCACATACCAAGCTGGCCCTGCTCCAGGGGCATGCTGAGCCACTGATTGAGAGTGGGCTGGTGATGTGCACCTGTAACTCCAGCACTTGGAAGGCTGAAAACAGGAGAATCACTACAGTCTAATTTACATAGTGAGACCCTGTACTCAATACATATATATATATATATATATATATATACACATATATGTCCAGTATATACATATATATAAGTCCAGAATCAACAAAACAAAAGCAGAAAGGTTTAAGAAGGGTTGAATTTTGGAAACCCATTCACCAAGACTGATTTTCATCCCTTTAGATGCCATCACCTGGAGAACAAATGAGGTTAAGAACTGGCCTCGCGGTGCTTTGGCCTGGAAACTGAAACACTATCTCTAGGACCAGAGCTGAGAGTGGGACTTATGGGAGCAAAGACAGCCAGATGAAGAGGACCCTGCGCTGGAACTGTCAATCTTCTGTCAAGGGACTAGTGCTGCCAGCACGGAGCCGCCTCCCCACCCCCACCCCCAACCCATCCCACTATCTTTCCCACCCCTGCTAATGGTCCTCCTTTCAACTGGAATCACTGGGAGCCTCTGCAACAGGAACAGGGGCTGAAATCTTTTCCAGCTTTGGACCGTTGTGTAATATGCAGATAACATATAATTTTAAAGTAAAATGCAAAAAATAAAAATAAATAAATAAAATGCAATCCCCCACCCCCACTCCACAGTACCAGGGACTGAACTCAGGGCCATGCACTTGCCAAGCAGGCACTTATTCTACTGAGCTATCTCCCTGGCTGCTAAAATGCAATTTTAATAGCCCATCTTTTTTTTGTGGGACCAGGGTTCAGACTCACGACCTTGCACTTGCCAGGCAGGCACTTGTGCCACAGAGCTATCTCCCCGGCCCCATCAAAATTTTAAAAACTGAAGAAAAAAAAAAAAACATATAAAAAGGACTAAAGATAATAGCTTAGTGTGACAGCCTTGGATTCAATATGCAGCCTTCCCACACCCCTAAACACAAACTCCATTTAAAAACCAGAGGAAGACTATTAATAGACAAGGAAAGAATAAAGGAAAAAAGGATAGGAGGGATTGTAAGAGAGGGTTAGGTAGGGGTGGAGATAATCAAAATACATGATACACACTGAAACCCAACATTTGGTAAAATCCATAAGCCTTAATCAGAGAAGGGGGAAAAATTCCACCTATTATATAATTTTATCATATGGAATAATCCAGATGAGGTGGTGCAGCCCTAAAATGCCACAAAAAGATCAACAGTTTATGGGAAGCCTGGAACACATAATCAGCTCAAGGCCAGCCTGGACTACACAGCAAGACTGTCTCAAAATTAAAAAACAAAACAAAACAAAACAACAAAAAAACACCAGAACAATTATTAAGTGTAATTTTAAACAAAATAACTCGAGATTTTAAAAAAGCAAAACAAACCCACCCTTTAGCAATAAGATAGCCCAAGCCTTTTAATACGTATACACAGAAATGTTCTCAGCATTCAAAGAGATACACTCTGAAGAGATTTCTTTGTGGGTCAGCAAAACCAAGAGAGGAAGGGCTCAGGGCACTGCTGGGGCCTACAAGTAAAGCGCCAGAAAGGGACAATATCATGTTCATTTGTGTACTTTCTGAGCCTGGCAATGTGCTACTCAAGAGGTATTTACTTGCTATATGTAAGTGTGTACTTTTGGGTTTGTCTGTTTATTTGCAGATAGGGTCTCTTACTATCCAGCCTAGGCTGGCCTTATACTCATTACATATCCCAAGCTAACCTCAAACTCTTGGCAATCTTCTTCTCTCAGCCTCCCAAGTGCTGCGATTACAGGCATGCACCACTATGCCTGGCAAAGTATGTATCTTATTTTCCTCTTCCACATTTTGTACTCCTATGTCACTACCTCCCGACAGAGCTCCCAAAGACAACAAGTTTCAGCCTCAAAAAGAAGTGTTTCTGCTGAACACTTGGTCTAACTGGTAAACAGAAAGTCTAGGATCCCTCTTCATAGCTATACGACCTTAATCTCTAGGGAAGACCCCATGGAAGCTTTATGTAACAATCACTCACATACAGCGATTAATACAATTCAGTACTTTTTAAAGAGTACTGGGAAACAAACCAAGGGGTACTTTAGTACTGAGCTATTATTTTCAGCTTACTTAAAAAAATATATATTTACTTATTTATTTATTTGGTATAGGGCCTCACTATGCAACTTGTAGCAATCCTATCTCAGGCTACCCAGTGCTAGGACTACAGGTGTGCACCACCATGCCAGGGCCAGAAATCGAAACCAGGTCCTTGAGACTGGGCTGGTGCCACCCTTCTTTACTTTTTGAGACGTCTCATTAAATTGCCCAGCCTGTCCTTCAGCGTGTGACCCTCCTGTCTCAAGTATCTGGAACTACAAGTATGCACCAACTATTCCTGGCATCCTGACAAGTTTTGAAAACAATACATTACAAAAAAGTTTCATCCCAAGAGGACCTCATTTATCCCTAAAGCATCTCTACTTGGTAAGAATGCATGGGTTTGAGACTTGTGAAAAGGAAATCACCACTGCTATGTGACTGTGAATGAATTACTTAACTTTCCTAACTCCTAGCTTCTTATAAAAATGAGAAATTCCCAATTCTGACAAAAATAAGGTTGTAAAAGTAAAATTATGTATGTTGGCATTTCTTTATTAAACTTAGTTTCCTTCCTGTTCTACTTTAAGAAATGACTTTTTAGGTCTGGAAAGGTTGAATTCTTTCTCTGAATCAAAATATATATATGAGGGGCCAGGGAGCTAGCTCCGTGGCATAAGCACCTGCCTGGCAAGTACAAGGTTGTGAGTTCAAACCCAGGTCCCACCAAAAAAGAAAACAAACACAATAAAACCTTTAAAAAAAAAAAAAAATGAAACTTACATATTAAGAAATTCTTGAGCAGAACCAGGGAGATAGCACAAGTGCCTGCCTGGCAAGTGCAAGGTCGTAAGTTTGAACCCCAGTCCCGCAAAAAAAAAGAGAAATTCTTGAGTCTTGTGAGGTACCTAATGATTCTCCTGTGCTGCACAATAGTGTATATTAAAATATAGATGCACTTTGGGGAAAAAAATTCTCAGAGCCAGGTGTAGGGGCTGTAATCTTAATATTCAAATGACTGATCCTTCTAGTCATATGGCAGACTCAATAAGTATTTGAAGCCGGGCCATGGTGGCGCACGCCTGTAATCCTAGCACTCGGGAGGCTGAGGTAAGAGGATTGATGTGAGTTTGAGACCAGCCTGGGCTACAAAAGTGAGTTCAAGGCCAGCCTGAACTGCATAGGGAGACCTTGTCTCAAAAAGACAATAATTATAATAATAAGTATTTAAGAATGTAATAAATAGGGTCAGCGGACTAACACCTGCTTAGGTCAAGTGCAGAGACCAGGGTTCAACCCCTGGCACCATAGGCTGCACAGACTGCATGGGCCCTGCCCCCAGGCTTGCTGAGCCAGCCACCAAGTCCACGTGTGCTGACGCATGACTATAATCCTAGTGTTGGGGAGGCTGAAGACAGGAGGATCAATACGGGAGTCTGAGCTGCGTAATGAGACCTTGTACCAAGTACGTTTTTGTTGAAAAAGAATGTAACAAATATAAAATAAGTCTTAGTTCACTACAACCCAATGATCGTACACATTAAAACTTTGAAAATCCATATTTGAAATAAGTGCACTAAAGCAAAATACAGAGGCAAATATTTTTAATTTATTTCTTATACAATAGTGTAAAGTACTACCAGTCCTATTTAGTATCTGCTGAACATTTAGTGAATCACTTAAGCTTTGGAAGGAAAATTACTCTGGTTTATATAACTTCCATGTTTCTGTACATTAAACAACTTATGGAAGGCAGAAGAAAAGGAGCAACGGAAGAAGTAAAACTTACACACAAAGGTCTCTACATGTGTGCACAAGTCGCCACATTTGGGACAGCGTAGCTGGTTTCCACCTTTCCCAGAACTCCCGGAGCCTGATTTCTTACTGCTTCCCTCACTCACTGACTTCTAGCATTTGTGGAGGAGAAAGAAAGAGGGTCAATTATTAGTTTTAGGTGACCACTTAGAATGTCATTTAACGGTAAACAATACAGTTTGTAATTAATCTTACACTTATTACAATTTCCAGAAGGGAATTAATAATGTAATTCATATCTACCATTACAATTGTTAAATCAATCCTAATAAATACATGTACTCACCAGTAGACCTCTTTTACATGCTAAGTGCCAACATTATAATAAATAAGTTCCTTTTAATGACTCAATAAATATTAGAGAAGAAAGTTACTGTAGTTCAAAAGCTTACCTTTCAAAGAATTGAATCAAGAGTTATCATGGCGAATAGTGACTTAAGTGTTCTGACAGATAACTTTGAACTTTTAAAATGGAAAAAAAAAAATTCCCTGGTATGGTGGCACACACCTACAATCCTAGCACTCAGGAAAATGAGGCAGTAGGATTGTCATGCAAGTTTGAGGCCAGTCTGAACTATAGTGAGACCCTGTCTCAAAAAATAAAATGGGGCCAGAGAAATAGCTCCATGGCACAAGTGCCTGTCTGGCAAGTGCAAGGTCGTGAGTTTGAACCCTGATACCTGCAAAAAAAAAAAAAAAAAAAATCAAAAAAACAAAATGACTGGGGCCTGCTGTGCCAGCCCCACCCCTGCGGTGTGCCAAGATGGCAACTGAGACTGCGTGTGGTGGTGCACACCTGTAATCCCAGCTCTTGGGAGGCTGTAAACAGGAGGATCATTACGAGTCCAATCTAGTAGTGAGACCCTGAACACCCTGTAAATCCTTACCTAAAATAAAAAAAAAAAAAGAAATAGGGATGATATCACTTCCTTTTAAGTTACTATTAACTATGAATATGACAGTGCTTAGCATATAGTATGAACTCAAGTAGTTAAATTGATGAGAAAAATCTGGTAACATAATCACTAATCATTTATCTGCTAGCTACAGACTAGCCCAACCTAAAGTAACACTAGATATTCAGACACCTAAGACTTTTAAGTAAAGGATAAAGTGAGGTTTGTACTATATGAGCTATTATAAGAATTGCATGAAAACAGGAAATTATGGTTATTCAATTGTGTCTACATAGATTAATGATACTAATCATTACTTTGGGTGCTAAAACAAAATGAGTGAGGCAGGTTTTGAGACAAGGTCTCACTATGTAGTCCAGGTTGGCCTCTAACTTACCAATGTTCCTGCCTTAGTCTCTACTGCTGGGATTATGGGTGTGCATCACCTTGCCCCACCAAAAAATTTTTAATTACTGCTTACTAAATGTCATGCTTATAAAACCATTTTATAGCTCAAACTGAAACAAAATAAAATTCCCTAGGTTATCTTATACATCTCATGTTTCCTACAAAAAACACTTAAGCCAACACAATATACAGAACTATTATTATATGTAATTGTTTCAAGGACAGAATTCACCAAGGTTGGGGCTGTAGCTCAATGGTAGAGTGTCTGCCCCATGCACAAGATCCTGGGCTAAATCCTCAGCACTGTAAAAAGACCAAAAAAGAAGAAAAAAAAAAAGGCCATTCAAGATGAGTACAGATGACAATAAAGATAAGTACCTTATTTCCATCTCCAGAGCCATCTTTACTTGTCCCATCTTTTGAGGCGAAGTATGCTGGTGTTTCTGTAAAGGTTCTAAAAGGGGCTCTGCGCAGAATCTGAGTTTCAAAGGTCCCAAGCCTTCCTAACATAGATATATGAATGCGACCACAAGAGATACCTGAAAATAATAAAAAGAAATGTATTATTAGTTTACATATCAAATATTCATGCTTCAATTGACATGCTTCAATAAAAGCCTTTGAAACAAACAAAAGTCCTTTGAGAATAAAAATTTAAAACAGCTATCATTTTCACAGCAATAGGACACACAAATAAAGAAAATGGTATCAGAGGCAAAGTCCTCTCATAAGCATGTCAGGCCAGGGCCTCTGAAAGATTCCAGGTAAACAAATATTTCCTATATCTATTCTTTCAAAGTGAGGCAAGATCACTCATGTCTTAACAATGTGTGGCTCTTTGAAAATGTGAGACTGTGTTCCACAGCTGTTGAGTACATTTATAGTGAGGTTTGTTTTGTTTTTTTCCTCTTTTTCTTTTTTGAGACCAAGTCTTGCTATGTAGCCCAGGCTGGCCTTGAACTCAGTGATCCTCCTACAGAGGTACACCACCACAGCCAGTAGGTTTTGCTTTGAGACAGGAGCTCAGTATGTAATCCTGGCTGGCTCTGAACTCTTACCCCAGGCTGCCTCAAACCTTCATGCCCCCTGCCTCTAGAGTCCTAGGATTACAGACAGGCACCACCATGCCTGATAATTACTCCTTGGCACCTCATTTTGATGTTTATGCTGGCTTCTGAGTAACCCTATAGTACTAGAATTTATAATTCAATATGTCTACATAGATTAATGATACTAATCATTACTTTGGGTGCTAAAATAAAATAAGTGAAGCAGTACAAATAATCGGTGGATTTCCACCAATGAGAATATATCTGACAGCTCTTCTCTCTTCAGTTACAGGAGTAACTGAAACAAAAACAAAACAGTTAGAAACAGCTTTCTGTGGTGGTACACCCCTATAACCCACCAGCCTGTAATGCCACCAATCAGAGGTAGAGGCAGGAGGATTGTTGGGAGTAGAGATCAGCCTGGGCAACAAAGTGAGTTCAAGTCCAGCTTCAACTACATGGTGGAAACCCTATCACAAACACACACACATACATACCAGCTGTCACAAAAACCAGCTGTAACAAAGCAAACAAATTTCAAGTGTTCTCTTAAAAATTATGTGCTATTCCACTTATATGAGATATTTAGTAGCTGAAAATCATATAGGCAGAGTGGAATGGCATTTGCTGGGGGTTGGAAAAAATGAAAAGTTATTGTACTGCCAGTAACACGTTCAGTTTTACGTGTGAAAAGAACTATAGACATGGATGGTGATGGCTGTATTACACTGTGGATGTACTTCCCAATACCACATTATCCATTTAAAAATGGTTAGTCAATACATTTTACGTGTATTTCACCACAATAACAATGTATTAGAGGAAAAACAAAGTTATGTACTATTCATTAAAACATTTTAATGAAAAATTTCAAGGTTAACAGAAAAAATAATTCAACAAATACTACGTAACCACTGGCCTGCTTTCATACATTTTAACTTTTGTCACATCTGACATTAATATTCTCAAATAGGATATGTGTTAATGCTTGAATTAATCTACAGGCTAGATCAGACATTGGCAACCCTTTTCTATAAAGGACCAGGATAGTATCCTCAGCTTTGTAGGCCATGAATTCACAAGTCCAGAGCACTTTGCCATTACAACAGGAAAACACATACAATGTCCAAACACATGGATATGGCCAAATTTAGTCCATGGAGCCCATTTGCTGCTCTGACTTTTACTCATTTAAGTTTAAGGGAAAAAAAAAAAAAAAAAAAAGAATCACAGTCAATAGCAAAAGAGACTATTGCATACTGCAGGGCAGCATCTTCCAAAATGGTCTTCTACTCAAAAAAGTTGGATGGTCAGAGGTTAAACAAAATTGTATAGATTCTAGTACTATAGGGTTACTCAGAAGCCTGCATAAACATCAAAATGAGGTGCAAAGAAATAAGGTTGTAGGGCCAGCAAGATAGCTCAGTGAACTAAAGCAGCAGGGACCAGGGTTCAATCCCCAGTGTGCCAGACCAGTCCCACCCCCAGGGCCCACTGAGCCTGGTAGTATGTGCCTACCAGCACTGTGGAGCCTGAAACCAGGAGGTTCACTACAAGTCAAATCTGTGTAGTGAGACCCTGTAAGCCTTGCATGAAATTAATTTTTTTTTTTAAATATGAGGTTTTCTAGCAGTATACCAGATAACAGATATTACTGGAGGTAATAAGTAAACAAAAAAAGGGAGGGCTCAAGAAACAAACTTGGCTTTTCCCCATTTTACGCCCTGCAACATTCTTAAATTAGGCTTTAAAGTTTATTTGTATACCTGCTAGGGCCTATCTTGTAGGAGGATGTTTTGAAACTGGCTGGCTGTTCAATTCCTCATACCAAAAAAAAAAAAGGAAAATTTGATCCCCAGTACAAAGAGAGACAAAGAAATAAACTGGCTTCCTGTGTAATCTGGGCCAGCTTTGAACTCACTATGTAGACCAAGGTGGCCTCAAACTCCCAACCCTCAGGTGAGCCTCTCTGTTAGGCCATCTGGAGAACACTACACATACACTGTGTCCAAACACAAGCATTATCCCAGTAAGTTCCTTGCGATGCTGTACATACCAGTGTTCTATTCACTAAATCTAAAATCTTCAAAGACAAAAATAAAAGCACTTAAGCCAGGGGTAGCAGCCCCCACCTGTAATGCCTACTACTAATAAAACTGAGGTAGGAGGGTTGCAAATTCAGGCCTAGCTTGGGCAACTGCGACCCTGCCTTAAAAACAAAAAAATGAGCCTGTGAGACAAACCTGTAATTCTAGCATTCTAAGAGACAGGCAGGAGGAATGCAAGTCTAAGCCCAGCTTGGGGACATAAAGAAACTTAATAAGACCCTGGAGGGGCTGGAGAGATAGCTCAGTGGCCCAAGCACCTGCCTGGCAAATACAACAATCTGGGTTCAATCCTCAGTACCACATGCTGCGCTGACTCCAGGTGCTGAATTGGCACCAAAACTGGCCACAATGGTGCCTGTCTGCAATCCCAGTGCTGGGGAGGCTAAGAGTCCAAGATTTGAAGTGAGACTCTGTACTAAATAAAGAAACAAAATAATAATAAGACCCTGGATCAAAACTTACCCCCCAAAAAATTTTTAAAACAGCTGAGGAGGTAGCTCAGTGTGAAGGCCCCAGGTTCTATCTCCAATAACTCAAAATAACAAAAAATAAAAATAAAAAAAGAGAAAGGGCTAAGATATATACCTCAGTAGTCCATGGATTCCATTTTGGGTATAAGCTAGAACAGAGAAGAAAAAAAAAAAAAAAAAAAAAAAAAAAAAAAAAAAAAAAAAAAAAAAAAAAAAAAAAAAAAAAAAAAAAATATATATATATATATATATACATATGTATATGGCCAGGCGTGGTGGCGCATGCCTGTAATCCCAGCACTTGGGAGGCTGAGGCAGGAGGATTGATGTGAGTTTGAGACCAGCCTGGGCTACAAAAGTGAGCTCAAGGCCAGTCTGAACTGCATAGTGAGATCCTGTCTCAAAAAGACAAAAATAAAAAATAAAAATAAAATTCCTGTTTAAAAAAAATATTATATATATATATACATACACACACACACACACACACATATACGAAGCAGATTGTAAACATCTTTTTGTGTGTGTCATGAACCGTTAGGCAGTCTCAGTAAGCTTTTTCAATGATCTCAGAATGTTTTGTTAATGTATATGTGCTGTTGAAGTGAGACAGCACAATGTTTTTTCAATGTATAGAAAAACTACATAACAAGAGAAATCAATTATACTGAGGTAGTATCAAAATATTTCAGGGGTAGGGCTAAGATTCAGTGTAAGAGTGCCTAAAATGTGCAAAGTAACAAAATAAAATCTCACAGGGGCCAGGGAGATAGCTCTGTGGCACAACTGCCTGCCTGGCAAGTACAAGGTCATGAGTTCAAACCCCGGTCCCGGCAAAAAAAAAAGAAAAAAAAAAATCTCACATCTCCATTAATAACTACCATGACTTAAAAAAATAATAACTATGATTTCAAAATAGTGAAAAGTTCTGGTCCCACAAAAAAAAAAAAAAAAAAAAAAAAATAGTGAAAACTATAAACTTTTGTGATATGAAAAGATTTGCCATTTTATTTTATTTTTTAACTTTCTTTATGTTATGGCGGGCTCAGCCTGCCCTGGGGGTGGGGCTGGCATAGTGTGTGGTGCCTGGGATGGAACCGCAATCTTGCTTGCTTTAGACCACTGAGCTATCTCACCAGCTCTGATCTGCAATTTTACCTGGTGACAAATTCAGGTTACTATGATCTGTTTCCCATATTCATAATTGAAGGAAATGTTGTATTCCACTTTAAGATTAATGAAAATACAATTCAGAGAATATCTACATTCTACCTGTGTGCTCCTTAGAGACCTATGAAGCTCAGGGGAAAAAAAATCCCTGAAAACCATAAAACAAATTCCTGCATATTTTGCAAGACTACCTGGCAACAAACAATAAAAGCCAGTTAAAAGTTAAACTATTTACAAAACATCTACCACACACAGAACATCTCTGAGTCTCACAGTAAATGTTTTTAAAATAAATATTGGAATACTGTATGTCCATTTTAGGCCTATTAAGGAGAGGGGAGCTGGGAAGATAGCTTGTGGCACAAGTGCCTTCTGGGCAAGTGCAAGTGCAAGGTCATGAGTTTGAACCCCCCCAGTCCTGCAAAAAAAAAAAAAAAAGAGAGAGAGCCTAGCCCTTAGCCAGGCTTAGGCAGATGAACTACAAATTCAAGCCCAGCATCAGATTAGTGAAAGCACAGAATACGAAAAGTTAAAGGGTTGGGGATACAGCATAAGGCAAAGGCCCTGGGTTCAGTTCCCAGTACAAAAAAAGAAAAAAAGATGATGATGAGAAGGGGGAAGAAGTGGAGGACGCAGGGAGGAGGATGGACAGGAGAAGTGACAACCAGGATGGTAAATGTTTGTGCCCAGTGGCAAAAGCCTGTTGTTCCAGCTACTGGGAAATGAGTCAGGAGCAGTACAAGTTCAAGGGCAGACAGATTAGGTAGTAAGTTTCTGACTCAAAATAAATTTTTAAAAAGCTGGAAATGAATAGCTTGGTGCAAAGTTCTTAGCTAGAATGCTTGAGGCCCTAGCTTCAATCACCAGCATTGCATCCCTCCCCCAAAAAAGGGAAGAAATATTTGGCAATGCCAGAAATAAAAATATTTTACCATTTATTCACTTTGTCTTATTTTATTTGTATTATATTGGCCACAAGAGAAGAAAGACCAAGTGTAGTGGTGCACATCTGTAACCCCAATGCAAGGCTGAAGCAGGAGGACTGTTGTGAGTTTGAGACTAACCTGGCCAAACAAGTGAACTCAAGGCCAGCGTGAACAGCATAGTGAGACCCTATCTCAAATAGACAGAGAGAGAGAGAGAGAGAAAGAAATCAGAAATTTTTTAAAGTGAACATAGTATGCAACAATCATGGAAATTATGGATAACATGTCTAAACTCTTCAAATACCCTTCAAAAGGACAAGGAGTACAAGTGGACATTCACAAGTCCACACTCATAGCCAAATTCAGACCGAGCACTGTCACTTAGAACTTTCATTATGCAATTAGGCACTTCTTAATGTATAGCTTTAGGATGTAAAGTGACCTCATATATGCAAAGTATATTACTAAAAATAATATATAAGTTTGTATAGAAAAAAATGTTAAACTTCTATCTTACTACAGATTTCATATTCAAAGAAGTGACAGGGCTGGGAAGATAGCTCTGTAGAATAAACACTTGCTTGGCAAATGCAAGGACCTGAGTTCAATCCCCAGTTCTGGGGGGGAAAAAAACTCAACTGAGATCCTTTTAGCCGGGCATGGTGGCACATGCCTGTAATCCCAGCACTTGGGAGGTTAAGGAAGGAGGATCAGTGTGAGTTTGAGACCAGCCTGGGCTACAAAAGTGAACTCAAGGTCAGTCTGAACTGCAAGAAAAAAAATCTAGTTAGGTAAGACAAGTCTATGGAAATTATTTAAGAAATTCAATTTTTCTACACTTAAATTCTGGGGCTAGGGAGATAGCTCCATCGCACAACTGTCTGCCTGGCAAGTGCAAGGTTGTGAGTTTGAACCCCAGTCCTGCAAAAAATAAATAAATAAATAAACTTAAATTCTTCTTCTTTTGAGACAGGGTCTCTCTATGCAGTTCAGGTTGGCCTTGAACTCACTTTTGTAGCCCAGGTTGGTCTTGAACTCGCACTAATCCTCTTGCCTCAGCCTCCCAAGTGCTGGGATTACAGGCGTGTGTCACCATGCCCGGCTTAAATTTAAATTCTTTCTTCTTCCTCTTCCTCTTTTTTTTTTTTTTTTTTTTTTTTGTCTTTTTGAGATAGGATCTCACTATGCAGTTCAGGCTGGCCTTGAGTTTACTTTGTAATCTAAACTGGCCTTGAACTCTAGCCATCCTCCTGCCTCATCCTCCCAAATTCTGGGATTACAGGCTGCTGTATGACAAACTGGTTAAAAACAATCTGCCACTTTTGAGCACTAACAAATCAAAGTTCTGGAACCTGAACATCTTTCTTAAAACTTGGACCCTATTAGGTTTAACCATATTTTGGTCACCTTTATTCTCTTACTTTTACGTATTGCTTTACAAAATGCTCTGCCCAAATTACCCAAAGTCATTTCTGTATAGTAAATAAACTGTCAGGGTATATTTAGTAGTAAATGATAAAGATTTTATAACCAAAAAATTAGAAAAGCCATCCAAGGCTCATAAACTGATTAACCAAAACAAATTTGTCTAGACGTTAGTGATAATAAAACGATCTAGTCGGGTGTGGTGGCGCACACCAGTAATCCCAGCATTTTCATGGGCTGAGGCAGAAGAATCCGGGAGTTCGAGGGCAACCAACTACACAGCAAAACCTTGTCAATAAATAATGGCTAGATCAGTCTAGATCTTGATATTCACAGATTTGGGGAAATTATAGATTTGGCAAAAGAAAAATGGTGTCTTTTCAGAATCTCTCAGGTAAGGTGACTGCCATTCTTCCACAGCTCTAGATAAACAAACAGGACAAACAAGAGCCACTCTTGGGAAACTATCAAGAATGACAAACGAGGAAGCCGACGAGTGACTGTGGATACACCGAAGGATTTCAACATTAATTCCAGCCATAATTTCCCCAATCTCCTTGGCAGATTCCCCGCGGCCGCCGAGGTCCGCCCGTTGCCTGGAAGTATTTCGAGTTCTTGTTTATGCCCCAGTGTAGACGACCGCACAATGACAGCGAGCGTCGTGCGGCCTGCGTCCCAAACCTTCAGCTGGGTGCCCTGAAGTGATTCCCGAAGTGACAACCTCTCAGCCCGGCTCCTCCCAGAACCCCCGACATCCTCGAGGGGAATCAGACAGGGCTGAGGGCCTCCAGGGACACTTTAAGACTCTTTTAGAAGTTGTGCCAAGTGACAACATTCCGGCCCCAAACTCAGGAGGCCCGAGGGCGCGTGGGCAGGCAAGAATACAAAGGATTTCCCTTAAATTTAGCGATCCGCTGCTACAGCTGGGCGGTGAACTCTCATCCTACACGGACGGGACGGGACGGGCCTCGTGCCCTCCCCACTCACCCCAGCCAACCGGTCGGTCCGCTTCCCCCACCCCCACCCCAGCCGGGGCTCCGGCGTGGACTCCTCCTTTACCTCTCTGCGCTGAGGTGATCGAGGTGGAGATGAGCCGGGCGGCAACCGCGCTACAGGTACAAGCGCCACAACTGGACATCTCGGGGGGCTTAGGCCGGGGCTTCGCCCCTTGTTGATCTCAGGGACTAGGCGGACCGACCCGTCCTGGCTGGTCGCGCTGACGTAGTTTCTAACCCCTCCGCCGGCCCGAGACCGGAGACAGCGCAATCGACAGGCAGCCAGACCAGGCCGCTCTACGCGTCTGCGAGCCTCCTGCTCACTGAAGACCTCAGCCTCCTCTTATTCCCCTTCTCCTC
>PVKN010001730.1:0-32253 GCA_004027915.1 Capromys pilorides | reverse complement strand
GGAGAGGAACGGGGGCGGCGACCAGGGCGCCAATGAGCAGGCTACGGCGAGCGGTTAGACCCAAACTTCCTGACACTAAAATTTTCTGGCAGCTCCGAGACCTGCGAGTTGAAGAGTTTTAGACCGGAAAAGTGTATACTGGTAGTTGTTTGAACCCGTTTTAGTTAAGCTCTTCTCCGGGTTAGTTTTCAGTGGTGGCAGAGAAGTTCTAAGTGAGACAGGTGGTTTAGCTGGCCCCAGAGGGAATCTTTAAAATGACTCGGGATTGGAAGTGTTGCAGAGCGTTAGAGCACATAGCGAGCCCCCAAAGCCGGGCATTCAACCACCAGCGCCCTCCATCCATCTGTCTGTCCGTAAAGTGACTTGGCAGCCACTAGACTCTCTTTCCCTCCAGAACTCCACGTCCTGGGTTTTTGGCCAGGTGTAATTTCCCCATTTTTAGAGCGTTAAAATGGTATCTTCACCTAATTCTTCTGACAACTACTACTGGAGTGTGACAGTTCTTTCAAGTCCAGAAATGACTTCAGGTTTTGCGAGTGCTTGGGTTCTTCACAATCTTTTTTTTTTTTTTTTTTTTGGTCTTTTTGAGACAGGGTCTCACTATGCAGTTCAGGCTGGCCTTGGGCTCATTTTTTTGTAGCCCAGGCTGGTCTCGAATTCGCACTGATCCTCTTGCCTCAGCCTCCCAAGTGCTGAAATTACAGGCCTGCGCCACCACGCCCTGGCTCTTCACAATCTTTTTGAAAATGTAATCACTCTAGTAAAGTCCCTTCATGGGTCCATCTTCTGTTACTCCCTGAGCCATGTATGCACAGCTAAAACAAATCTCCCTGCACAGGGTGGACAACAGTGACAAATGAATCAGACCCATCTCCAGTCCGACGCTAATTATTTACCTTATACACGAGTCTGATCTACTCTGATGCCCAGAGAAGTTGCTGGTTGACTGTGAGGAAGGTTATGTCTGAGCTTTGGATAAGGGAAACCTGGGAGTGAGAGTCAAGTGGGACCAACACCCAGTTACACAAGTCAGTTAGCCCTCAGTGACCTCTGACCAGAAAAAAAAAAAAAAAAAAAAAAAAAAGGTTTAGTTCCCCAGAAACTTTTAGAACTGTCTGAGAAGGGGCACTGGCCTAGAGCCAGGCCACATGGTTCTTTCTCCCTTGGAGAGATGACTTCTGATATTTTCTCAGCTCACAGTGGCAAAGGACCAGTCAAGAATGGCAGCACTGCCCTTAATCCAAGCACTGCTGAGGCAGCAAGATTCATGCCCGGTGTAATGACACATGCCTGTAATCCCAGTGCTTGGGAGGCTGAGGCAGGAGGATCGCCTCAAGTCCAAGGCCAGTCTGGCTACAAAGTGAACTGAAGGCCAGCCCAACTGCATAGTGAAACCCTGCCTCAAAAAGAGGAGGAGAAAGAGGAGAAAGGAGAGGAGGAGAGGGAGGAGGGAGAGAAGAGGGAAGAGCCCAGCCTTGGCAATTTAATGATTTTGTGAACTATGCCTCAAAAATAAAAACTAAAAAGGGCTGGGGATATAGCTCAGTGTGAAGGCTCCAGGTTCATCCCCCATAGAGTGTCATGAGAGGGCAGAGACCAGAAGAAATCTCCAATTTTCTTCACTGCAAACTGGTACTTCCTGAGTTGCCTCCATTAGTAGAATTCTAAGAGAAAACCTCCAAAGCTTCCTCAACTGAGTGTTTCCAAACTGTATTCCTAATATGTCACAGATGCTTTTGCTTTTTTTTTTTAATGTATTTGGTACAGGGTTTCACTATGCAGATCAGACTCAGTGATCCTCCTGTTTTCAGCCTCCCCGGTCCTGGGATAACAGGCACCATGCCCAGTGGTCTTGGTGGCCAGCTTGGTGCACCCAGGGAGGGGCGGCACAGCATGTGGCACCTGAATGAACCAGGGTCCCTGTGCTTGCCTAGGCAGGCACTTAGACCGCTGAGCTCTTTCTGCAGCCGGTCACAGATGCTTTTGCTTTGTAGTTTCAGTAAAGGAACCAAAGGGGCTGGGGAGAAGCTCTGTGGCACAAGTACCCGCCTGGCAAGTGCAAGGTCATCAGTTCAAACCCCGGTCCTGCAAAATAAAATAAAGCATAAAAATTTTTTTTAAAAAATAAAGGAACCAAATAAAGGGATCTCTCTGCCTTCTCCCCAACAACACCAACCAGAGGGGGCTCTATTTATCATTTTTATTTATCACAGTTTTGCTTGAAAATTGGGTGTCTTATTTAAAATAATGTTTGAAATTCATTGATTGTAGACTAGCCCTCCTCCCCTCACCCCTGTACCAGTAACTGAGCTTGGGGCCTTGCACTTTCCAGGAAGGTACTTAGGCCACTGGGCTATATTCCCAGCCTTTACCTTCTTCTTTCAGAGATGAATCAAGAGGGTTAAAGAAGCCTTAACCCAAATGAAACTTTTCATCCTGTCTCACCCTTGTAATTAAATGCACATTTAATTCTTTTTTTTTTTTTTTTTTTTTTTTTTTTTTTTTTTTTTTTTGTCTTTTCGAGACAGGGTCTCGCTATGCAGTTCAGGCTGGTCTTGAGCTCACTTTTGTAGCCCATGCTGGTCTCAAACTCACAACGATCCTCCTGCCTCAGCCTCCCAAGTGCTGGGATTACAGGCGTGCACCACCACACTCCGCTCACATTTCATTCTTATTATAGAAATATTTAGTATATGCACTACCAAAGCAAACATCTTTTGGCTTGACATCTTGACGGGCCTGCAGTGGTAGCTGCTGCTCTCTGGACTCCACGGTGCCACCCAAAGATGACAAGAAGAACGATGCTGGAAGGTCATCCAAGAAAGACAAAGACCCAGGGATCAAATGTGGAGGCAAGGCCAAAAAGAAGTGGTCCAAAGCTCAATAACTTGGTTCTGTTTGATAAAGCTACTTATGACAAACTCTGTAAGGAAGTTCCCAACTATAAACTTATAATGTCTGCTGTGGTCTCTGAGAGACCGAAGATCCATGGGTCACTGGCCAGAGCAGTCCTTCAGGAGCTCCTTAGTAAAGGGCTTATCAAGCTGGTCCCAAAGCACAGAGCTCAAGTTATTTATACCAGAAATACGAAGGGTGGGGATGCCCCTGCCACTGGTGAAGATGCATAATGAATAGGTTCAACCAGGTGTACGTTGAGAAAAAATAAAATTTTATTTAATTTAATTTATTTATTTATTTTCTTTTTGAGACAGGGTCTCGCTATCCAGTTCAGGCTGGCCTTGAGCTCTCTTTTGTAGCCCAGGCTGGTCTCAAACTCACACTGATCCTCCTGCCTCAGCCTCCCAAATGCTGGGATTACAGGTGTGTGCCACCACGCTTGGCTTTAGAATTTTATTATTAAAATAACAAAAGACCCCACCTTTTTATAGAAATAAAACCCAGGCATAGCCGGACAGACATAGTAGTACACACCTGTAATTATAGCAACTGGGAGGCTGAAGCAGGAGGATCACTGTGAGTTTAAAGCCAACTTGGGCTATGAAGTGAGTTCAAGGCCAGCCTGAACTTTGTGGTGAAACCTGTCTCAAAAAGACAAAAACAGGACTGATGAGATGGCTTAGCGGTCTAAAGCGCGCATGTCGGGAAGCTTAGGCCAAAGCGCAGGGACCGCAGCTCGATCCCAGGCTCCACACGCTGTGACGCCCCCCACCCCCCAGGGAAGGCTGAGCCGGCCATAACACAAACAAATACGTAATGTGATTGAAGAAAATAAAATAAACTTAAAAAAAAAAAAAAAAAAAAGACAAAAACAAAACAAAATACTTGGGCTTGATGGAGCATGTCTATAATCCTAGCACTTGAGAGGCTGACCCAGAAGGATTGCTGGGAGCTCAAGGCCAGTCTAAACTGCATATTGAGACCCTGTCTCAAGAAACAGGGAGTTGTCACAGGCTACAATATGGCAAGCTGAATAAAGATGTAATTAGGTCAAAGCTCCACTGGGGGCATCACTGTGCCACAAAGCCCTCTTTTTCTGTTCTAAGAATGGGACTTCTCATACATATAATCAACTGTTTAGCACGTTACACACCAGGTGCTGGGAAATAGTACTGAACAAATAAAACTATTTCTTCCCTCACAGGGCTTCCATTCTAGTGTGGAAAGACAGGGCTGTCGGTAAGTAAAACATAAGCATATGTCAGTGATGCTGACACAGGAAGTAATGCCAGGCATCTAAATGATATAGAGGAAACATAACTCCATCACTCCCAACCTGCTAGATCTAGCATACCAAGTTCATGTTCCCCAAAATCGAAGACTGAATTTTGAGGAACAATATGGGTTAAGAGTAGGACATATTTATTTAGGGAGCGAGATACAGCTCCTGAGAGGCAGGAGGAAACTCGAAAGTGGGTTGGGTTGCTCAGTACCCCGTTTCTCAGGGGACATTATATAGAGCATAACTGCATGGGTACAATGTAGGTTACAGCCGTGATCAACCAGTAAGGTGATAAGCATAGCTGCTTAGGGGACATTGACCCAATGGGGAAGCAAGTCATGTAGCAAGGGTACATGGAAGGAATAAAGAACTTTTAGGAAGGGATGAGTCTGAGGCTCTTGGTCACCCACCACAGTGACTGACAGCTCTCTAGACTTCGCTAGACCAGATGGTACCACTCATCTTGGGCCTGGTCACTTTGTCTTTGTCCTGAGGCCTGGCCTCCCTTAGATGTGTCTCCTGTCACAGTTGTAATGTTTTCACCTTTGTCTTGACCACATGTGAGACTGGTCAACCCCTTTGCAACTGTCTATAGTAATTCTGCCTAAGTTAGCTGACTAGAACAGGGCATTGATGTGGGATGTCCCTACACGTGGTATAACCTATCTTTATCCTATTCCCAGAGTCACTGAACATTTTATTGTATCTATAGGTTAATGTCCAGTGCATTTAGCCTTACATTCTCAACTGGACAATGAACTCCTTGTTCTGTTCTGTTTTGTTTTATGAGACAGCGTCTCACTATGTGGCCTGGGCTGGCCTCAAACTCTCAAACACAAAGTGATCCTCCTGCCTCAGTCTTCCTAGTGCGGGGATTATAAGTGTACCCCACCATGCCCAGCTGATAATGAAAGCAGGTAGTTCATTGTATATTTGGGACTTAACCATAGTAGAAATTCAGTAAACCTTGGATTATGTGCTTGTTTGCAGCAATACTTTTGCTTATTGGGAAGGTGTCTTCAGACAGCCCTGTCCAGAGGTTGGGGACATAACTCGATAGCAAGGCACCTACCTGTGTGATGTGCATGAAGTCATGAGTTTGATTCCCTGTGCCAAAATACCAAAAAATAATTGAAAAATCCTGTCCATAAGCAGATCAAATTATACTTTTAAAAAAAGGAAATGTTAGTAGACAAATTTTATAAACATAGATAGAAGTTAATACCAGAGGCTGTCTAGGAAAGAATGCTCAGCGGTTACCTAATCAGCAAAGTGTTTCTCGTACTTTGCCCTAGAAAGTACAAAACGGGGAGCTGTACACAGCTCAGATTAACCTCCTGTTGGCAGGGTGAGCCAGAGTCATGTGGCTCTGGGATCAGGCCAGGGATGACTTCAGCAAGCAGGGAACACTAATTTGGTGGTTCTGGTGCCTTTCGACATATCTTCGGTACTCTGCTTTCAGGTCAGGAGTGGTGCAGTACCGCCTGTAATCCCAGCACTCTGGGGAGGCTGAGGCAGAATTGTTGTGAGTTTGAGATCAGCCTGGACTAAAATGAGCTCAAGGCCAGCCTGAAACGCAGAGTAGTAACCTGCCTCAAAAAGACAAAAAAGAGGGCCAGGGAGATAGCTCAGTGGAATAAGTGTTTGCCTGGCAAGTGTAAGGTCCTGAGTTCAATTCCTGGTACCACAAAACAAAAAGACAAAAAAGAAAGAAAAAAACTGCTCTCTGCTAATCACAGTACTTGGACTCTGCCCTAGGGACTGAGCCCAGGGCCTTCCCATTGAGCTATATCTCTAGCCCTTTTAACTTGTTTATTTTCATTTTATTTTATTTACTTATTTATTTATTTATTTTAATATTATGGCCAGCTCAGCCAGCCATGGGGGTGGGGCTGGTGCAGCAGGTGGTGCTGGGGATCGAACCGCGGTCCCTGCAGTTGGCTAAGCTTGCTTAAGCAGGTGCTTTAGACCACTGAACCTTCTTGCCAGCCCTATTTTATTATTTTTAAATGTATTCGGACATTACAAGGTCTCACTATGCATCTTGGACTTGTGGTGATCCTCCTGCTTTCAGCCTCCCCTCTGGTGGGACTACAGGCACGCACCACTACGCTGGGACTCTGGCCAGCTCAGCCCGCCCTGGGGGTGGGGCTGTCGGGGCGTGTGGTGCGGGAGACCAAACTGCTGTCCCTGCGCTTTGCATAAAGCGGACACTTTAGTCCCCTGCGCTATCTCGCCAGCCCTTAACTTGTTTATGTTGAGACAAGATCTCGCTGAGTCCCAGAGTCAAACAGGTGAGACTTGAACTTTCAACCATCCTGCCTCAGCCTTCCAGAGGCCTGCGAATATAGGCGCGTGTCATCACACCTAGCTCAGTACAATACTTCAGCTTTGGGGATCAGTACCCAACAAGCCTGAAATGACACCAACTTTGTCAAGGCTCTGATGTTTCCATCTTACAGCGGCATAGATGAACCACCCTGTAGTGCCTTTCAAACTACAGAACGTGTACTGTGGAGTTGCACTGCGACTCCCTGGGTGGTGTATGACCACAGGTATGTGTCAGTTAGATAAAATAAAATCTGTGTTTGAGCCTGGCGTGGTGGCGCACTCCTGTAATCCCAGCACTTGGGAGGCTGAGGCAGGAGGATCAGTGTGAGTTTGAGACCAGCCTGGGCTACAAAAGTAAGCTCAAGGCCAGACTGAACTGCATAGCAAGACACTGTCTTAAAAAAGGCAAAAAAAAAATCTGTGTTTGAAGTGGTTCAAGCGTCCACGGTCATTATTTAGGAAATACTTGGCCGTTAGGTGAAGAATCACATTCTCATTCATAATCGTGTGTTCCCAACTCTGACATTCACAGGGAGGGACAGGACTTTGCACCAGGGGATTCTGTGTAGCCACAACGGAGGGGAACATAGGGTCTGGACAAAGAGTAGCTGAGCTCTACAGGTAAACTAGGACTTTTCTTCTACTTGGCATCGCAAGGAGAACCTCTGGTCCGGTTCTTGTCAAGTTGTCTTCTCAAGTTCTAGGTTCAGAAGCTCAGAACCACTGAGACAGGAGAATTACTATGAGTCTGAACTGCGTAGTGAGACCCTGTACCAAATAAATAGATAAATAAATAATTTAAACAAAGAGATGCAATTTTCTAGTTGAAGTAGTTTCACTGGAAGAGCTGATTCCTTATTTAGAGTTATTTTCACTTTGAAAAAAGAACAGCTAGAAGCATGAGAAGCATGGAGCCTTTGTGTCTTCATTTTACGTAAAGCTTGTTTTCTTCTTTTACTCCTGATCCTACTTTCCAGCACTGTGGATACCGTGAGCTGCTATGAAAATTGGTTTTACAGACTAGAGTCAGTGAGAGTTCAGTGAGTCATCTAATATCAGAGATGAATTTTTCAGTTGAAGAAACAGGCCTGAAAAACATGGCCAGGGTTTAATTTATAATGAGTCAGAAAAGAGCCTGACTTTAAAACTATTTCTCATTTTTTTTTAACTCAAAACTCCTTGTGTGGGCTTTTTTTTTCCCCCTCCTGGGTGTTTTTGTTTATTTGTTTGCTTGCTTGCTTCTTTTGTTTTGTGGTTCTGGGGATTGAACCGAGGGCCTTCTGCATGCATGAGAAAAACTTTACAACTGAGTCACACCTCCAGCTCTCAAGACGCTCTTTTAGGAGTAAACATAAAAATCTCACCTTGGCAGGCTGGTGAGATGGCTCAGCAGCCTAAAGTGCCTGCTTAGGCAAGCTTAGGCATCTGCAGGGACCATGGTTCAATCCCTGGCACCACATGCTGCACCAGCCCCACCCCCAGGGCAGGCTGAGCCAGCCATTAAAAAAAAAAAACTCATCTTGTCTTCCACCAGAAATCCTGCTACTTTTTGTCACCCAGAATTCTACTGGGAATCCCTGTATCCTCTGAATGAAGATGTTTGTTTTTCATGGCTAAATGCTGTTCCTTTGTATAGGCAGGCTTGATGGTCCCTGGCAGGGTATAAAATTAAATATGAAAGTTGAGGGATTCAATATTTATAATTTTAAAGGAGACAGACTAAAAAATAGGAGTTTGTATCTGTAGGTGATGTGAGATGCAAAAATAACACCAATAATATCAGCTACAACTTTACAAAAAGTTTTCATATCTGCATTTTCATCTGATTCTCACAACCTAGGGAGGTTTTTGTCAGTATTTCAGTTTCCCAGCTGAGAAACCAACTCAGACAACTTTTAAGAGACCTAAACTCAAAGCTGAGCATGGTGACACACTGTAATCCAGCATTCAGGAGGCTGAGGCAGGAGGATCGTGCCTCACAGAGAAAGAGAGAGACCTAAATTCAAAAAAAAAATTTTTTTTTTTGGTCTTTTTGAGGCCAGGTCTCTTTTTGTAGTCCAGGCTGATCTCGAACTCACACCAGTCCTCCTGCCTCAGCCTCCCAAGTGCTGGGATTACAGGTGTGTGCCACCACATCTGGCTCCTTTTTTTTTTTTTAATGTTATGTTATGGCTAATGCCCTGGGGGTGGGGCTGGTGCAGCATGTGGTGCCAGGCATCGAACCGCAGTCCCTGCAATTGCCTAAGCTTGCCTAAACAGGAGCTTTAGACCGCTGAGCTATCTCACCGACCCTCATAGGTTCAGATCAGAAAGACAGCCCAACTCTAACACGATCTCAAACACACATCTTAAAATGTATGTAACAACACACACACCTATAATCCCAGCACTCAGGAGGTTGAGCCAGGAGGATTTCTTTGAGTTTGAGATCAGCCTGAGATATGCAGTGAGTTCAAATCCAGGCCGAAATACCTATTGAAACCCTGTCTCAAAACAAAAACGAACCTTGTCCCCTCTAAAGTGTTTGATAAATTAGCCTACAGCGGACTCTGAAATCTAGTTTTTCATTGCTAGAATTCTGAAATGCTAAGGCTTATTTACAGAAATGAATAAGGAGTGCTTCATCGTGGTAGTGGAAGACTATGCCGTTATTTCTGACTATATCGTAGGCTCCTTCTAGTCACTGCCACTTCCACAGCGACTCACTGCTCACTGTTGGTATTATGGGGAGACCAAGGTGACTCAGGGACTCACCATTCTCCTGCATCAGTACAGTAAGTCCTTGGGGCTGGTCCTGATGCCGTGAGAGGGATGGTCGGCAGGGGGCGCCAACTCACCGCCGCTTCCCCGTGCCTTGCTGGGGAGGGAGGGTGGCTAGAAGCTCGTCTGTGGAAACGTTAGTGAATCAAATCCTGAAGGAGGACTTCAGGCGTGTTTGTCCAGATTTTCCAAAGGCCGCAGATGTTGAGTGCAAGGATTGATTTCTGGCCAACTACTTACCTTCCTAAACCTGTTATTTCAATTACTGAGTGGGGTGGACTTTGACCTTCTAGGCTTAATGTGATGAAGGAATGATTCTTTGGCCCATAGTACACAGTCGGTACTCAATGAATAATATTTTTTTATTCCAGTGTAATACTGTGATTTATGGCTTTCCGTTTATGCTGTTCATTTTGTTTGGTTTAGTTGACCCAGGGCCTCACCATGTAGCATAGGCTGATCTTGAATTCACTGTGTACCCCAGACGGACTTCCAACTCATGGGGACTTTCCTGCCTCAGCCTCCTGAGTCCTAGGATTACTAGAGTGGACCACCATTCCCCACTATGCCTTTAAAAATTTTCTGTTAGGGCCATCCAGGTAGCTCAGTGGACTGAAGCATGTGCTTAGGCAGAGCGCAGCAGCCGGGCTGCGTGCCTGCCGGGCCCCCAGGGGCACTCTAAGATGGCCGATTGGAACTGGGTGTGGTGGCGAGCACCTGTAATCCCAGCTCTTGAGTGGCTGAACACAGGCAGATCACTACCAGTCCAATCTATGTAGTAAGACCCCATACTCTCAGTACTAAAAAAAAAAAATCTTTGTTATTAGTCATGCTCCTTAGCTTGTGGAAGAATTTGTCCTACTTCACTACACTTTTAGTATTGAGCTTGCTTGATTTCGAATGAAAACCTCAGAAGGAGAAATGAGAGAGAATATGACTTAATTTCTAAGTCCTTTTCAATTTGTAATTCATCTGCATTAACCATAATATCAGATAATAAAAGTGATATTTTCTTCAGAAAAAAATTATAATCATTTATTATTTGCAGGCAATATTTATGCACAAGCATAAAGGTTTCTCAGCGAACAAAATAAATGTTTCAAAACTGACTCGTTAGAGTTTATGTACTAAGCTGGACATGGTGGTACACGCCTATAATCCCTGTGCTCAGGAGGCTGAGGCAGGAGGATCACCATAAGTTCAAGGCCAGCCTGGGCTATATAATGGGTTCCAGGGCAACCTAGGCTACACAGTGAGTTCAAGAGCAGCCTGGACAACATAGTGAGATCCTGCTTTTTTTTTTTTTTTTTTTTTTTTTTTGAGACAGGGTCTCGTTATGCAGTTCAGGCTGGCCTTGAGCTCACTTTTGTAGCCCAGGATGGTCTCCAACTCACACCAATCCTCCTGCCTCAGCCTCCCAAGTGCTGGGATTACAGGTGTGTGCCACCTCACCCCAGCCTTTTTGTCCTTTTTGAGATGGGGCCTCACTATGCAGTTCAGGCTGGTCTTGAACTGTGAGGTCCTGTCTCTTTTTTTAACTTTATTTATGTTATAGCCGGCTTAGCCTGCCCTGGGGGTGGGGCTGGCACAGCTCACCACTGAGCTATCTTGCTGGCTTTAGGTCCTGTCTTTTTAAAATTAAAATTATAAGGGCTATCAAGGTAGCTCAGCGATCTAAAGCACCAGTTTATGCAAACCATGGGACCTGGCTCAATCCCTGGCATCACATGCTGCACCAGCCCCACTCCTAGGGTGGGCTGAGCCAGCCATAAGATAAATAAAATAAACTTATGAGTACATTTAATTATTTTTGACCACCCAAAAGAGTTAATGGACAAAATGACAAACTAAAGACACTGAAGATATAAAAGTAAGGAAATGGGAAATGTTAAGGAATGTGGAAAATGGAATGAAAAGATATTTGATATCTCTGATACCTAACTGTAGTGCAAAGGAAGACAGGGAAAATGAAGAGGGCCAGCGAGATAGCTCAGCAGTGTAAAGCACCTGCGTAGGCAAGCTTAGGCAACCGCAGGGACTGTGGTTCAATCCCTGGCACCACATGCTGTGCCAACCCTGGCTGAGCCGGCCATAATTAAAAAAAAGAAAATGGAGAAGAAATAATATTTGAAGGAATGAATAGAAATTTTCCTGAACTGATGGAGGACATACCTATGTCCATATATAGTATGTGTATCTGTAGTATAGAAAGCATAGATTTACCAAGCAGGATACTCAAAAATATTTAAGTTAATTACAGTCAAATTTGATAATAACAAAATGTCGGAGTTCCTTCCTGGTTTTCACCTTAGCCCAAGTCTAAATTTACAATCTTAAAAACTCATTATTGGAATTTTACCAAGTTAATTCCAATCTACCACTCCCAGCGCAACCCACAGTGATAACAAAGCCACTAAGACATATATATAATTAACGGGGAGCCCAGGAGCCCCAGGTCCAACCATGAAAATGGCTTCTGGAACAAAGAGAGTGACCCAGGGCTGCACTCCGGTTTCATTCATTGGAGAAGGGGAGTGGCTTGCTAAAAGGAATTGTGGGAAGAAGGTGAGCACTGAAGGGAACTGTGGGAAGAAGGTGAGCACTGTGAGCGGGGCTAGGTAGGAGGCCTGCATTCACCTCCGCCATATTCAGAGAGGGTCTGCAGAGGAAGTAATTTGTATTATGCTATTGAGATAGTATCTAATCTTTTGGGGGTCTGGTGCTTCAGCTCTGATGTGTAATCTTTCAAGCCCCAGAAAGTCATAGCCTCTATCTCGAGGCTTGATCCCAGCTAACACCGTAGAGCATTGGCTCTTCGTCTTGTTATCAGGGAAACATGCAGCCATCTTCAAAAATTACCACTAGCGCCTCAGCTAGACCAATACACACTGCTTAAGGCCAATTGAAAGAATAATGAGAAGTCCTAGCCAGCTCTGTACATTTCAATACGAGGAAATAGGGTCAGGCTCAGTCAAAATGGAGATAGTCACTCTTCTTTCAAGGAGAGCTGCTCAGGCGGCCCTCCACAACAAAAAATATCTTTAACACCATCAATGAAAAATATATACTTGCAAGAAAATAACAAATTGACAGTAAAGTGGATGGGCTGTTACCTAACAGGAACAGTGAAAGCTAGCAACTTTATGATCAGCATCATTAAACATTACAGGGCCAGTTTTTTTGTTGTTGTTGTTGTTTTTTTTCTTGGAACTGAGGATTGAACTCAGGACCTTGCACTTGCCAGGCAAGTGCTTATCTACTGAGCTATCTCCCCAGCCCTATTAAACATTACAGAGGGGCTGGGGAGATAGCTCTGTGGTACAAGTGCCTGCCTAGTAAGTGCAATGTCATGAGTTCAAACCCCAGTCCCACAAAAAAAAAAAAAAAAATTACAGAAATGCAAACTGGAGCCAGGCATGGTGGTGCATGCCTGTAATCCCAGCACTTGGGAGGCTGAGGCGGGAGGATCAGTGCGAGTTCAAGACCAGCCTGGGCCACAAAAGTGAGCTCAAGGCCAGCTTGAACTGCACAGTGAGACCCTGTCTCAAAAAGAGAAGAAGAAAAGAAAATGCAAATTGTAACCACAACAGGACACCACTTCACAATGCACAGAATGGCCATAATTTTCTTTTTTTTTTTTTTGTGGTGGTACTGGGGATTGAACCTATGGCCTCACACATACTAAGCAAGGGCTCCACAACTAAGCTCCACAAGGCGTTCAGCTATTCTTCAAGAAAAAGAAAAATGAGCATCAAAAGCAAGCTCTGCTGGATGTGGCTACTCATGCCTGTAATCCCAGTGCTTGAGAGGCTGGGGTGGGAGGGTCATGAGTTCAAAACCGGAGTAGCCGAGCCAGAGGTTCTCCCCAAAGGAAGCTGACTGCACAGTTGAATTGCCCTCTGCCAGGCCCACTCCTGGCATGGACGTAGTGATGGGGCTAGAGGTGGAGGCCCAATTCAAACTAGGTCAGTCATATTCAATCCCCCAAAAGGGCTTGTGGAAGGCTGTACAGAGGGCAGAGTCCAGGGTTCACGCAGGGGAGAGAGACCACCAAAAAGGGAGAGAGACAGACACAGAGCAACCAGAGAGGAGAAACAGAGAAATCGAGTCAGAGAGTCTGAAGAATGGAGCACAACTGAGTCTGAGATCGGGAGAGCGGAAGCTGGCAGGTATGAGAGCGGATCATCGATCAGAGCAAGGGGAGGGCGGGCCTGGATTCTGACAGCCCTGCCACCTCTGGTTCCGGCCGTGCCTCAGCTTAACTGGCACCCTGGCACTTGTCATCAAGACTTCCAGCAGGCCAAGGTGTCACGTGCTTGTAATCCCAACGCTCAGAGACTGGGGCAAGTGGATTGCAATTTGGAGCCCAGCCTGGACAATTTCATGAGGAGATTCTGCCTCAAAAAAATGTTTTTCCGTAACAAAGTGGGGCTTTATTTATATCCCCCTTTTTTGTTTTGTTTTGTCAGAGGTGGGTGTTCCATTGTAATTGGAGGAGCTGTATTTAGAGAAGTCTTTAAAGAACCTTTTCATACTTGGTGCCAGTCCAAAGATAGTAGCTACTTTAATTCAACAAAATAACCCAATATAGTCCAATAGTCCATAATAGTAGTGGGTTATCAACAGAACTTCTGCCTCAAATTTTTAAAAACTGAATAAGTAAAAAGGGCTGGGTGTGCAAAGCTGTGGGTTCAGTCCCCGGTGATGCAACAAAAAATCTCCCGGGTGCAGGCTCCACCTCTATCCCTGGCTCGAACTGTCCTCTCTGCCGGAAGCCCCACCCATCTTCTTGTGCTGCCTCCAGTTTTGCTTAAATCTTCTCAGTCCCTCCAGGCTCTGATCTCGTCCAGATTTCCTGGTGACTTTTTCTCTATCACCCAGCTGCTAGATCTCTACAAACTCTGGGGAGTATTCTCTGAAAAATGCCTGTCTGTAAGCAGCCATAGCCCCTCTAGCTTCCTGCCTGTGCCTTCCCTGCCTGTCATCTGTACCCATCTTGCTGGACTTCACAGTAACGGGGGTTCCGTCACTGGACAGCAGGCTGAACCCTGGGACTTCTCAGAGGGCTAAATTCAGCCAGAGGAAGGGAACGACCCTGGAGTCCAGAGCAGTCCTGTACACGTAAGGCATCATGGGAACTGTGCCCGTCACCTCCCTGCAAACCCCCTCACAGCTTCAGGGTAGAATCAAGAGCCAGCCCCACCCTTTATAGACAAGGACATTGAGGGCCAAGGGACCTCACACCTGTCAAGGAACACATCTGGTTTTCAAAGCAAGATGCTTAGAAGCTGGGTGTCACTGGCTCAGCTGGGCATAGTAGGTTTCATCCTGTCTCAGAAAGGTCTGTCTGCCTGCACACCGGCCTGGCATTGGGTAGGCACTGGAAAGGTGTGTGGCAAGTGAAGAAAGGCGTCAAGTGCCAGCTGCTGCCTGCCAGTAGGAGGGCCTTTCTCTAGGCCTTCCTTTGAGGACAGCAAGGGATGGACATGAAGTGGGGCCACCTTCCCAGCTTCTCCCTGTGGGTGGCAAGGGCCTGGGGCTCTTGAACACAGACCCTTTGGCCCCAGCAATCCAGACCACCCATGGCCCCGCCCCTCAGTGAGAGCAGAAGGAAGGAAGTAGAGGCTGGAGGGGTGTCACTTTGCAATCCAAAGGCCACACCGGGCCTCGGCCTTAGCACGTTCACCTTCTCATCAACCGTGGGGATGGGCTTCTCAATCAGAAAAATGTCTCACTGGTTCCACACTGCACCCCAGGAGCAGGGCTGGCAGTCGCTTAGGTAAGGGATCAAACCTGGCACAGGCCAGACACAGCCATGGAGGAAAGCCTTTCTCCTGGTTGAATGCAATGCCCAATCCAGCCCCCTTTCCTGACAGCACTGGAGGGGCTGGGAGAAGGACATGAGCGCACTTTCCCCCTTCCTAGCCCAGACCTGTTGACGCCTCCAAGATTGGTAAGATAGGACTAAGGTAGATAGCTCGGTGGTCTAAGTACCTGCGGGGCAAACACAAGGACCCAAGTTTGATCCTGAGTACCACATGCCATGCTAGCCAATGAAACTGGATGTGGTGTTGCAGGCCTGTAATCCCAGTGCTGGAGAGGCTGAAACAGGAAGATCACTACAAGTCCAAGCTGCATAGTGAGAACCTGTACCAAATAAATAAATAAATAAATAAATAAATAAATAAATAAATAAAAGATAAAAAATTTTTAAAAGATTGTTCTGGTCACACAATTGGCCTCTGATTTTTTTTTTTTCATTATCTTACTTCTTTTTTTTCTTTATATTTTTAGGGAAAGGTCTACAGGGTGTTCAAGAGCTGGGATTACAGGTGTGCCACCATGCCCAGTCTCAACTGCAGTCTCAGTGTGCCCTGGGGGTGGGGCCAGCAGGCAGGCTTGGGGATTGAACCCATGGCCTCCCTCTGCCTGCTTGCAGGTGCTTTAATCCAATGAGCTATTTGGCCAGCCCTTATTTTACTTCTTGATGCTAGGATTGATCCCAGCGCCTTCCTAGTAAACTATATCTTCAGTTATTTTTGTTCTTCATTTTGATACAGACTCTTGCTACATCATTACATTGCCTGGGCTGGGCTCAAACTTGGCAGTCTTCCTGCCTCAGCCTCCCAAAGTGCTGGGTTACAGGCAGGCATTGCCACTGCATCAGGCTGATTTACTAGTTTAGACCAAATACCTTTTCCTAAAACAAAATCCTGCTCATCTGGCAAGTGGTTTTACGGCAGGGACAGGGCCATTTGTTTTTCTCTAGAGAAAAGTTGTGTTTAGAAAAGCACAAGGAAAGGGAGTGAGAGAGCTGGAGAGAGATCGGTGCTCACTGGGGAGGAAGGTCAGGCAGCCCAGCTGGAGAAGGCAACAGGCAGGAGGAAGATGCCAAAGGACCACTTAGCCAGCCTGCCAGATTCTGGGTCAAGCCATTGTACAAGCTCCCCAGTATTGGCAAGAATGACGAGAATCAGGACATATTTTTAGTTTTGCTCAAGAGCCCAGAACATGTTCACAACTCCAGGAATCTCTGCTCTTCCTTGCAAATGGAAAAAATGATCCCTGACAACAGTGTTGACTACTGGAGAGTGCGTCCAGTTACCCAGCCCTGTAAACTTAGAAGCACAGGGCCTCACACCACCTCATCACTGCTTTCCAGGTCCCTATGCTCACCTGAGCAATTGGCTCATTTTCATGGTGAAAAGGTGGGATGGTGGCTTCATGATCAAGGTACAGAATATGTACTTACTGATGTGTGTGCTGTGTGACACTGAGCTTCCAGTAACAGTTAAAGCAAATATAAAGGGAATCACACCATTAGCATCCTAGTGTAACTATGGGTACAGGGCGACACTTTTTCCAAATTTGGATGAGGAGTTATGATTACCCTATATTTAGTACTATTTATTTGTTTATTTATTTATTTATATTATGGCTGGACCCAGCCTGCCCGGGTCTGGGGCTGGCGCAGCATGTGGTCCCAGGGATCAAACCTTGGTCCCTACAGTTGCCTAAGCAGGCACTTTAGACCGCTGAGCCATCTCACTGGGCCCAATACCTTCACTTTATTAATTTTTTTAAGTTTATTTTATTTTCTTCAATCACATTACATATTTGTTTGTGTTATGGCCGGCTCAGCCTTCCCTGGAGGGTGGGGGGCGGCACGGCATATGTGGTGCCAGGGATCAAGCTGCGGTCCCTGCGGTGGCCTAAACTTCCCAACGCACGCGTTTTAGACCGCTAAGCCATCTCACCAGCCCCCCTTCACTTTAAATGTACACCAAAGTTCCGAATTTCATTCAATGAAATAAGTTATTTACATTTCAAGTCAAAATGTTGTCATTTATTTCTTTATTTCACCACCATTTATATGTATCAGCTGTGATGAGTCCTTGCTTACATCTGAGGGAGCAGGACCAAGAACCATGTTTTATATCACTTATTTCATCTTCAACTTCAGATTGTCATTATTACAGAGGTGAGCAAAACCATGCCAAAGAATGGGGAATTACACTCGCATTCATGACAATAAATGAGGAACACAGCTGCGGAGTTTTACCACTAGCCAATTTCTTGTGTTTGCTTTCTGGAAAAAAAAACAAACAAACAAACATGAAAGGGCTTTATTTGGTAATTTGTGAGGCCATGTGCCAACCGGTATCGTGGGACAAAGACAAAAAGAAACAAACAAGCAAACTGCACCAAAACAGATGTGTTTAAATTAACCGCGTGACAGTGCGTACCTCAGTCCCACCTCAGGAGGTGGAGAGGCGTCTCAAGAACCACAGACTCAGTTGCTCAGAGGCTGTTGAGCAACCCCAGGAGGTCTCAGCAAGGCACCTCCTCTCTGCCGGCGCGGGCCACCCCTGCTTGCCCGCTGCTGCCGCCTGGAAGGTGCTCTTCCTCGCGGGGCAGCTGCAGCAGGGACCCGGGCAGGGGAGCTTTGGAGGTACTGGAAAGCACTGTGCCGGCCCACCTGCCTCTCTGCGCAGTTAAAGGTGAGCGCCACCCCCACGTTGCTCTTCATAATTCTGGAGGAGCCGTCAGAAGTGCCATCAAAGCACCGGCCGAGGGCGATCTCCTTAGCCACGCGGGGGTCCTGGTCCGTGACAGTGTAGATGCCGTAGTTATGACCCAGTGGGTCCAGCGGTGCCAGCATGGTGTACTCGCTGGTGTCATTGTTGACTGCCAGTGGGAGGTGGTTGACCAGATACTCATGCAGCATGGAGTTCACGCTGGCTCGGTGGCAGCTGCCCTGGGGGATGACCTTCACCAGGGTGCGGTCCACGCGGTCCTGGTCATAGAGCATCCCGCTGCACTTGAACTCCAGACACGCGGCTGAGACATTAGGCTGGTCCCTGTCCCGAGTGCTTTTCACGTCCCGGATTCCATAGAGCTTCCCCACTGTCCGCCGATGGGTGCCCCCCATGTTACGGGATCGCACATTCACCTCCAGCGGCCCCACGACCTTCACTTTGATGTAGCAGGCCCTGAACTCCATCGGCTTGGGCCACCACGTCAGGTAATCTTCGGTCCAGCTCATGGGGTCGTATTCATTGAAAGGAACCGTGTTGTAGTCATACCGGTCGCCCTCGATTTGGTAGAAGCGGAAGTGGGCTGCGCTGGGCGGAGCCTCCTCGCAAGCCCGAAGGTTCTCGAAGGCGTAGATGGGCCCGTTGCTCTCCTCGGCGGAGTTGGGCCTCGGCTTGGCCATGCTGATCTGGAAGGCTGTCTTTTTAACCCGTGGGTCCTCATGGTCTGTGCGACGATACTTGAGCTTGTTGAGGTAGGGCTGAGGGACGCCGATCGCACTGGGGTTGAACTTGGGAGAAGACGCCACTGCTTCCAGCTCCTCCCCACCCAGGCTGGCCAGGATGTAGGCGGAGTAGGCGTCGGGGGCCTGGTCGTCGCAGAAGGCAGGCACGCAGGCCCCATTGGGCCCCGTGAGGACACTGTCAAAGCGGCCCCAGGCCCGAGGGTTGGACGAGAAGCCAGTTCTAGGCTCCAGGTTGATCACGGAGACCACGACACCCTGGATTTGCTCGCTGGGCAGGAACCTTTCGCTCCGGTAGGCCCTCACCTTGACGAAGCACCTCCTGCTTTCGGGGACATCCAGATTGAAGAGCCTCCTCTCGCGGATCTCCATGTTGCCCACCAGGAAGGTTCTGTCTTCCCTTTTGCTCCTCCTTTGGCTTTCCAGTTTGAACTCGCCCTCTTCCTCCCACAGCCCTGTGTCTGGGTTGAGCGACCAGAGTCTCATGGCGGGCACGTGCTCAGGCATGGTGACCTGGGTGGAGTCCAGGTGGACCTTGACCTTGCCAGCATTCAGGGGCTCCGAGGTGGCCTCCCCGGTGAAGTCCACAGAGAACATGCCGTAGGTCCGCAGCGGGAAGGTGTCGCCCTCATCGTTGATGAAGCTCAGGTCACTCTGGGTGGCCGGGGCCCTGGCAATATCTCGGGGATCCAGGAAGGTCACGCTGGCCTTCACTTTGCCTGCATAGGGCTCTCCGTTCTGCCTGTAGAAACTTCCGGATGGGATCTCCAGCTCAGCCACGGGGTCTTCGCCAGCCACCTCTCCCAGGGGGATGACGTTGGTCTCCGTGGCATCCAGAGTGATGGGCTCCTTGCGCCGCAGCACCTTGATCTCGTGGAACACCGCGCTCCCCTTCCTGTTGAAGGGCAGCACCTTGGTGGTGTTGACGAACTTCTGCAGCCTGTCCACGAAGGTGAGCACCAGCCTCTCCGTGTCCTGGGGGACGTGGAGGGTGAAAGTTCCCTTGTAGCCAGTCATGCTCACACGGTTGCCCCCCATGTACACGTGGCCGAAGCGCATGGGCTCCCCGGTGTCTGCAGCGCTCACACGACCCCGCACGATGCTCCGAGTCTCTGTACACCGCTGGCAGCCACACTCCTTGGCCACCTTGGTGGGCAGCGTGTACCCACCACACTGGATCTCCCTGTCCTCTGTTTTGGAGATGCCGCAGCAGTTCTCCACGGCATCCCGGCACCTGATGCCTTTGTCCTGCTGCCCTGCGCAGGTCTTAACAGGACAGTGGCCCACATCATAGTAGAAGGAGTTGGTGGCATTCTGGAAGCAGTCATGGGGCAGCTGGATAAGATAGCTCTCAGGGGTTGAGTTGCAAGGGCTCTCATCAGGAGCTGAGGAAAAAATGGTGTGGATGTTAAGATGTTCAAGGGTCTGGGGAAATAGCTCCATGGCACAAGCGCCTGCTTGGCAAGTGCAAAGGCCTGAAATCGAATCCCAGTCCCGCAAAATAAATAAATAAATAAATAAATAAGATGCAAGTTCACAGCCTACATCCTCACTGTCACCTCTCTGCAGTGTCCAAGGGACTTGTGTATCTGTGACCTTGCCTTTCACAGAGCCCTGGGAGAGATAGGGTGGCTATGATCGATCCCATTTTTTTTGTAAGTTTATTTTATTTTCTTAAACTACATTACATATTTGTGTCATGGCCAGCTCAGCCTTCCCTGGAGGGTGGGGGGCAGTGCAGCATGTGGTGCCTGGGATTGAGCAGTGGTTCCTATGGTGGCCTAAACTTCCCAACGCACGCACTTTAGACAGCTAAGCCATCTCACCAGCCCAATCCATCCCAATTTACTTGGGGAAATGGAACTAGGTGCTGAGGACCATAAGATAATAATTCTCGATTAGGGAGTCTGAAAGTGCGAGGACAATTTTTTGGTTATTGCCAAAATCCGAAGTGTAGGGGCATCCAGGGGCCAGGCGTTGAGTGAGTGCCACCAGATGCTTTATGGCTGGCAATGCCTGGCTCTGATCCACTGGAAGAATTTTTCTGTATCCTGTATGATTTTTCACATGCCCAATGGAACATTCACATGGAGTGAGTGAAAAAACTCTTTAAAATTATTATAGCCTGGTATTCGTTATATAGTCTCAACCATATACTGAATTTTTCAAGTGTATAACCATCATATGAATCAATCTAAGACAGCACTTGGGTTAGCCTGGAACATTCTCTCATAGCAGATCAATTAAGATGACCCGGTGTTTATAGCTATCACATTTGTGACTGCTCCAGATTCAAGGGCAAAACCTCTAACTTCTTGGTTCATCTGTGCCATTGCACCAAAGCATTCAGATATTGCAACAATTTTTTTTTTTTATTAAGATGGGCTGGAGGGGCTGAGGAGACAGCTCCATGGCACAAGTGCCTGCCTGGCAAGTGCAAGATCGTGAGTTCGAACCCCAGTCCCAACAACAACAACAACAACAAAAAGGTGGGCTGGGAAGATAGCTCCATGACACAAATGCCTGCCTGGCAAGTGCAAGGTCGTGAGTTCAAACTCCGGTCCCATAAAAAATAAAATAAAATGTGTCTCATGGGCTAGGGAAATAGTTCAGTGGTCTAAGCACCTGCCTGACAAATGCAGGACCTGGGTTTGATGCCTGGTACCTCATACTGTGCCACTGTGCTGGCCACAGAAACCAGGCATGGTAGCACATGCCTGTAATCCAAGTGCTGTAGAGGCTTAAACAGGAGGATCACTGTGAGTCTGAGCTGCATAGCGAGATCCTGCCTATACCAAATAAATAAATAAATGATTTTTAAAAATAAAAATGAGTTTCCCTCTGTCTTTTTTTTTTTTTTTTTTTTTTTGTGAGACAGAGTCTTGTTATGTAATCCAGGCTGGTCTTGAATGCACTGTATGGTCTAGGCTGGTCTTATCTTAAAATAATCTTCCTGCATCAGCCTCCTGAATTACAGTTACATACCACCACTCCTAACTTTATTGTTCTTTTATGTTATAGTTAAGAATATATACACACACACACACACACACACACACACACACACACACACCTTGAGCCAACAGTCCACAGAGCAGCCCATGAGACACACTTTATTTTATTTTTTTATGGGACCGGGGTTCGAACTCACGACCTTGCACTTGCCAGACAGACACTTGTGCCACGGAGCTGTTTCCCCAGCCCCTCCAGCCTACCTTAATAAAAAAGGTATATATATATATATATATATATATATATATATATATATATATACACACACACACACATATATATATACACATACATATATACCTTCTGTAGGTTGAACTTTGACATAGATTTTTTTATAACTTTTTTTTTCTGTATTTAGGACAGGATCTACAGAGTCTACACGGTCTCACTATATATATCGTACTCATAGTGACTCTCCTGTTTCCAACCTCCCAAGTGCTGGGATTACAGTGCATGTCACCACACTCAGTCTCTGGTTTTTGTTGTTGTTGTTGTTATTTTTTGCAGAACTGGGAATCGAACTCAGGACCTTGTACTTGCCAGGCAGGCACTTGTGCCTGGAGCTATCTCCCCAGCCCACCACACTCAATCTCAATTACTGTCTCAGTGCATCCCTTGGGATTGAGCCCTGGCTGCTGCCCTCTGTCTAAGCAGGTGCTTTAATCTGTTGAGCTATAAGATTTTCTTTTAAATCACTAATGCCAGCCAAGGAAGGTGGCACACTCCTGTAATCCTAGTACTCAGGAGGCTGAAGCAGGAGGAAAGCAAGTTTGAGACCAGCCTGGACTATACTCTGAGTTAAAGCCTGGTCTAATCTATATAGAGAGACCTGTTTCAAAATAATAATAATAATAATAATAATAATAATAATAATAATAATAATAATAATAATAATCACCCCACCCAGGGTGCACGGATGTGAGGGTGGGATCCGCTCCTGGGCTCTCCACACCTCCTCTGTTCAGATCCAGAGTGTCTCTTGTCTGCTCTGTGGACTGTTGGCTCAAACATCTAGAAGTCTAAGTAGCATTCCACAGTCCTTCCAATAATCCTCGCCTCCTCTGTTTTTGTTGTGTTTTGTTTAGGCCAATTACTAAGACGCCCTCTTTTTCCCTCACTCTCCAAGGACTGCTTTCCAGCAGGCCTGTGATGGCCTCAGATCTCTTCCTCTCCAGCTCTTTTCTATACTCAGGTCACCTTTTCTGTTTATTTTATGTGTCCGTAAGTGTATTGTTCTGTTTTGTTGGAGGGGGGGGAAGGTCAGTGAAAGGGGATTGAACCCAAAGCCTTGAGCCACATCCCCAGTCCATTTTTAAACTTTTGACATAGAGTCTTATTGAGCTGCTAAATTATCCAGGCTTAGGGGTTGGGGAGATAGCTCAGGGGCACAAGTGGCTGCCTCGCAAGTGCAAGGTCCTGGGTTCGATCCCCGGTTCCACAAAAAATAAATATAAATATAAATAAATTATCCAGGCTGGGCTCAAACTTTCAATCTTGGATCCTCCTGCCTCAGCCTCCTGAGTGTAATTACAAGGCTGTGTCATCAAACCTGGCTAGATCACCCTTTGGTTGTTCCTTTTTGTCAAGATGGGGTTACACTATGCAGTTTAGGCGGGCCTTGAACTCTGTATAACCCAGGCTGGCCTCCAACTGCAGCGATCTCCCTTGCCTCAGCCTCCTGAGTGCTGAGATTATAGGCTTGAGCCACCATGCCCAGCTAGGTCACCTTTTATTATGAAGTCCTCCAGAGGAGCCGGGGAGATAGCTCCATAGCACAAGTGTCTGCCTGGCAAGTGCAAGGTTGTGAGTTTGAACCCCAGTCCCACCACAAAAAAAAAAAGAAAAAAACAACACTGAAGTCCTTGGGTTCCCCCACTTCTGTGCTTCATTTAGTCCACACTGGTACCTCAGCCTGAAACAGCTCTATACACAGTTCCTGCCCCACGCTTTAAGACCGAAGGTTTGCAACTTCGGCTGTAAATTAGAATCACCCAGGCATCTTGTAAACTGCACATCTAGGGCATGTCCTGGGTTATATCATACGCTCTCAGGGTAAGGTGAGGCATTAATACTTTTTGAAACTATCAGTAGATGGTGCCAAAGGGCCGCTCTGTCTCTAATCTCTCAGAATCCCCTTTTCTCTTATTGTAGCTACGTTTGTCTGGCTCTGTCTCCTATTTACATTTCCTCACCCGTCCTCAAGTGGTGGCTCTGTGACAGCAGGATTCAGGTTTCTCCCACCTCAGAGTCCCAGAGAAGCCCAAACGTTTGCTGCCCAGGTGCGATCCTCCGGCTGCTCAGCCAGTCCTCCCTGCTGCACCCCGGAGACCCCAGGGGAGCTGCAGAGGCTCACCTACGACCATGAGCTGGGCAACCCGAGACTTGGCGGCTCCCGCATCGCTCTGCGCCTTGCAGAAGTACTCCCCAGCCTGCTCGGGCCGCACATTCCGCAGCACCAGCTTGCCCTCTGGCTTGTAGAGAGAGGGATCCAGCAGCCTGTCATTGTGATACCTGCAAGGCACAGAGAGGGAGAGGAGGAGCCTGAGGGGCAGTGGGCGGAGCCGGATCCCCTCCTGCTCCTGCCAACATCACTTTGGATTTGGAACTGCCTAGGTGTCAGGGGCCTTGGTCTAAGTCCCAGCACCCCCACTTAGAAGGCTGCAGGTCCTTGAACTCATCACTTCCCCTTCCGCTTCCGGGTCTACCAAATAGCACCCATGGACTCCAGCTGACCGCACAGTTATTTAGGTTGTAATGCAAGAGAGGGGTTGTAAGAGGTAACAGGTCGGCCAACTCTGAGGGTACAAGGGGCCTCAGTGATAGCCCAGGGAGCTTCCACCCCACTGGTTCTGTGTGGACACTGGGGCTCTGGGCCAGGCTCAGCACCATCCTCCTGGAGATGCCTGCAGAAGGCTCTGGTTTCCCAGAAGAGGGGTGGCAGGGCAGCTGACAGAACACGCACCAGAAGTACTTGTCCGGGCTTGGCTTCCCTGTGGCCTTGCAGCACAGGGCCACACTCTGTCCAGTGAGCCGTGCCTTGGTCTCCGGGTTCATCACAATGTATGGAGTCTCTGGGACACCAGATGAGAAACAGCATTTAGTTTGTTCCTTTGGGATGGGTTCTTGATGTTATTTGAATTTTGTGGCTCCCAACCCCTCACTGCATGCCTCTCTACAGCTCCTAATACCCACAGGACTCAGTCCACAGTGGAGTCCCCCCTTCCACTCTCTTAACCTGGGACCCCAGGGACCTTGTGCCAGCCATGCTGCCTGAGTACTACAACCGGGACAGAGCTAGCTGTTTTGAGTAGTGAGATGCTGGTGTTCTGCTGTCCTTGGTAACTTTCTTTTCTAATTGTTTTGATATTTTGTTTCTACGTAAATTTTATTTTTATTTTTTTATTTTTTGTGGAACCAGGGATTGAACTCAGGACCTTGCACTTGCCAGGCAGGCACTTGTGCCCCTGAGCTATCTCCCCAGCCCCTGTCCTTGGTAACTTTTCTTCCTGCCATTCTGCGCCATTTTTGAGCTCTCCAATCTCCTCTCTCTAAGATCTCCAATATCTGGAGAAAGAACACACTGTGCTGGATACCTACAAAGGTCCTGAGGCGGGAGTGTGTCTCTACCTAAGGAACTGGTGGGAAGCCTTTTGGCTGGAGAGGAGCGACTCTGTATGGGAGAAGCAATTAAGAAAGGAAAGCAGCTGGGCTGATGGTGCATGTCTGTAACCCCGGCACTCTGGAGGCCAAGGCAGGAGGATCACTGCAAGTTTGAGGCCAGCCTGGACTATATAGTGAAACCCAAAAAGATATAAAAAGAAAAGAAAAAGAAGTAAGGGAAAGGGGGCTGAGAAGATAGTTCCGTGGCACAAGTGCCTGTCTGGCAAGTGCAAGGTCGTGAGTTCGAACCCTGGTCCCGCCAAAAAAAAAAAAAAAGAGAAGTAAGGGACGGCCAGATGATGGGAGCCGGGAGCCACACTGAAGACTTTTGGTTTCCCTCCAGCCAAGGCAGGAAGCCAGCCCTTAGCACCCAGCGCTCTCCGTACCTGCCCTGGTAAACTCCACATTCACGGTGGCCGACTTCAGGCTGGTTCTGGGCATTATGAGCACAATGGGGGCAAACTTGGCCTTAGTGATCTTTAAGTTGCTTTTGCCGTCGGGGCACAAGCCAGGGACTTGGAACCTGCCGCTACTGTCCGTCTTGGTCAGCATCTTCGGCTCCTTGGTCAGCAGGTAGACAGTGGCCCCCGAGGCTGGCTCACCGCCAGGAAGGGAGACAATTCCATGGAGCATGAAGTCCTCGCACATGCAGGTGTCACACTCAGCATTCGCCTGGCCCATGGGGCAGGGCAGGTCACAGGCTGTGATGCACGGAGCCACATCAGAAAGTGTGCATGGATGCGGGGACTCCTTCACTATACCCCAGCTGTAGACTCCCAAGGGGCTTCCCTTTCCCCTTTGTCACTCTTCATTCTGGGCCTGCTGGGCTAACTCTGACTCATCCTCTTGGCCTGAGCCCAGAACTCCTCCTCTAGAGAGCCTTCCTAAATTTCTCTAAGCTATGATCCCCGCCCTGCCGTGTGTCCCCAACAGTATCCTGTGGTCCCATCAGAGGACATGGTAGAGACTCAGTGAATACTTGGGGAGTGTATGAAGGACTCCATCTCAGGCTGACTCTAACTGCCCATCCTGGCAGGCGGCTTCAGCCTAACTCACCACACCAGGTCTGGCGCCAGAGGGAAGGGGTTACCTGCACAGTCCTGGCTCACGCAGAGCCGGCCCTCCTCGGTGGCCTCACTGCACAGTGACACCATCTCTGCCAAGCAGCTGCGCGTGCGGGTCTGGACCCCCATATGACCACAGGGAGCCGAACACTTGCTCCAGGGAGACCAAGGACCCCAAATGGGCTCTTGGTCCCGGCGCAGTGACCCTGCAAAATGAGATCAGAAACAGTCTAACCTCCTCCCTCTCCAAGTGGCCCTGAGGAGGCTCATTGCCAAGGTCCAGGATTTGATTCATTATCCAAGGACATGCAGCTTCCTTCTCCTACAGATAAGGGCCTACGGTAACTTGGGATATAGCTGCCTCCACCCAGCCACTTCCCTCTGGTCTTTGGCCAAAGACCAGCCTGAGCCCCACCCGACATGACCTCTGGGTAACTAGGCCTGTGGGAGCAGGCTGTGAGAACCCTAAAAAAGAGGACACCTATCTATAGGAATGGGCCTGCAGCTGGCGCCCAACATCTGAACTTCCTAGGGTAGGGCAGGGAAGGGCAGGACAAGACATGAGGGACACAGGCTCTGCTAACACAAACTGGCTGCAGACCCCAGCACTGCCCTTCTCCGCTGCAGCATCTAGAGATGTTATCCAGATTCCCAGCAGCCATGCAGCTGCCAAGAGGGCAATGGCACAAAGGCCAGTGGGAAAGGAGGAACGGGAGCAGTATCTAGTCTGTAGCAACAGTAATAGGAGCCAGCACTTTGCGAATCGAGGCTGCACTCCCTCCATTCATGATTTCACTGACTCCTCCTCAATCTCCATGGATTTACTCTTAGCCCTACTGCCCAGGTGAGAGACTGAGCCTAAGAGCACTGCAGAAAACTCACCTAAGGAACACAGTCCCACCTGCCAAGCTCAGGATTCGAACTCCTGTAGTTAAACCATGCTGCTTAATAGGACAGGCTGATGGAGCGACCCGTCACAGGGGCACTTGTGGGAGCTTCCGGTAGGACTCACCCAGCGGGCAGAGGAAGCGCACTGTGTAGTTGGAGCAGTTCCTGCCAGGCCGCTGCTCCCGGTTCAGGCACCAGAAGCCCTCCCAGGTACTGCTGTGGACCACCTGGCCAGTGCTGCCCACGGGCATCCAGTCAGTGGTCCTGGCCTCAAGCCACAGGGGCTGGGCACACACACGTTCCCCATAGTAGAAGCGAATCGCATCCAGCCTCTCAAAGTCACCCTGCCCGCCGGGGTGGTCGATGTTGAACCAGGCTGTCCACTCCCCGGGTCCTGAAAGACAGGGTAGGTTGGGGAGCAGTGACCGCTGGGCACCAGGTGAGTTCGGTTCTCCTTGCTCAGGCCTGGAAGTCTTCCCTGGTACCACACGCTTGGCCCTGGCCATCTCAGGGCCTGTCATACTTATGTCCTCAGCATGGCTCCAACCCTCCCCGGGGGCCCACAATTGCAAGAGCTCACCAGCCTGGCAGAGCCTTGCCAGTAGTTCCTTGCACGGCCTTTGTGCACCAAGGCTGCCCTTTCCTCCTCCACGCCCCACCTCCGCAGCATTGCAGCCCAGTGAAATTTCTTAGCGTGACTTGCACCACACACACTACTCTCCACTTTAGAATCCCTTAGTGGTTAGGTGTGGTGATGTACACTACAGTCCTGGTGGTACACACCAGGTGTCTGGGAGGCTGAGACAGGAAGATCACAAGTTTGAGCCTAATCTGGGCAATTCAGTGACTTAATGAGACCTTGATTCAAAATTTATAAAATAAAAAGGACTGGGGATGTAACACAGTGTTGAGGCCATAGCCAATCCCCGGCACCTCAAAATAAACACAAAAAAGCATCCCTTTGCAAGGCAGTGGTGTGCTGGTGAGTTGGCCCCCACTATCTCTTCCTCTCCATCCTCATCTCCCTCTTCTCTCCCTGCCAGCCTGGGATGCAGCCCCAGCTCTACAGCATCCCTGGAAGATATCAGGAATGATTCTGAGCCAGCCTATACTGTACCTCTCTGCCAGAAAGCAGTTTCCATAAGGGCTTGACACCACACTCAGGGTTCAGAGATCCCTTTAGTGAGCTCAGTAAAACCCCAGCCCTCCTGGCCCTCCCAGCCCCAGCCACAACTCACTCTCCTGGGCATCAGCAGGCTTGGCAAAGGTGTCAGGGGTCCTCCTCCCGGGCTGGATTCTTCTCACTGCCTGGCTGAGCACCGTCTGCCTCCCTGAGGGCCAGGAGAAGAAGTTATCAAGGAGTGAGGATTAACCAGGAGCCTTTTAAAATGCAGGAAAGTAGTACGGTATGCTGGAAAGAACACGGGCTCTGGCCACAGGTTCTAATCCCTACTCTGCCACTTACTGCTGTACAACCTCAGAAAGGCTGTATTTCTCTATTTTCCCATAAAACAAGGATCCCTTTAAAAAATCACAATGGCATAAAGTTGGATCCACTGTTGGGGTGATAGGGAGTAGAAAGGGAACTGGCGGGAGGCACATGCTTGGTGCATGGGGCCCTCACTCTAGAAATGGAGATTAGTTAAGTAGGCTGGTCCTCCCTCCCCTTCTTGAGAAGACAGAGCTGCAGATGAAACAGAGAGGCTAACCGCCACCACACAGGGCCACTTTGGCCAGAGCATTCCATGACATAAACATGAGAATGCCTCGAGTCAATGAAGATGAGAGCATAGTGACCTCGGCCAAGTCACTTAGCCCATCTGGCCCCAGGTTCTCTCGTCATAAACTGAGGACATGGCCCCGGCTTTACAGGATTGCAGGGATTACAAAGGCTCATTCATAAACGCCACTTCATCACAGCTCGCATAGAAGTACCAGCAACTTCCTTTAGTGGAACGCCTGGCCGCATAAACACCCCTCCTCCTTCCCTTGACAGTTGGACAGAAAAGGACCGGTGGGCCTCGGTCCTCAGGGTTGGCTTGGGGATAAACCCAGGGTCCCGGCGCCATCAGCACTTCAGCCCTGCTCCACCAGCGGGGGTGCGGCTGGGTGCGAAGAGAAAGGAGAGGGGGGCAGAGGTCCGGGAACGTCTTGAAAGGCAATTAACTCCCAGGCGAGGAGCCAAACCAGAATTCTCTGAGCTGCTTAATTGGGGTGATAGGCGCTCTTTTAATCAAGCTAATCTGATTTCCCCTCAGATGGCTGAATGTTAATCATCTTCGCAAACAGCAGCTGTCGGGGTAGCGCCAGCTCCGCGGGAGGCGGCGGGAGCGCTCCGCGCTGCGCAGAGGCAGCCTTTGTTCCCGCATCTGTGCGCACAAAGCCTGCCTTGGGGATGCCGCTGTGAGGAGGCTGGAGAGGGTTTTTTTTTTTTTTTTTTTTTTTCTGCCTTCTCTGAATTTGAGGCTAGGATTGAGAAGAGGAAGGAGAGGTGGGAGAGAGATCTGTGGCGCCTCCACAGGCAGCAAGTTCTCCTGCCCTGTTCTTTCCGCACCTCACCCTTCCCAGGGGTAGGTCAGAGCGCAAGCAAACCAGGGTGTTCCGGGGTGTCTGTGAAATTGGGTCCAAATGAAACAGCTGTAGGCCAGAAGGATTCTTATGAAACTAAAACCCTCTGTGATCACCCATGACTCCCTTTTGCTTTTGCTGCCAGGAAGCTCAACGCTAATTTAGTACTTGGGGCAGAATCCCTCCTATCTTTTCTCATCCCTCTGAATGACTGCTCAGGGCTGCACTCCTTTAAAAGGCCCAATGAGGCTGGGGAGATAGCTCTGTGGCACAAGTGTCTGCCTGGCAAGTTCAAGGTTGTGAGTTTGAACCCGATCCCAAAAATAAATAAGTAAAATAAAAGGCTCTGCTCTCAGTTTTAATATTGGGATCTATTAGCTGAGTGTGAAGGTACACACCTATAGCCCCAGTGTTCTGGAGACCTGAGGCAGGACTGTGGCAAGTTCAAGACTAGCCTGGGCAATTTACCAAGTAAGTGAAACCTTGTCTTAAAATTTTTTCAAAAATTTAAAAGGGACAGGGATTTAGCTCAGTGCAAGGGCCCCAGGTTTCATCCCAAGCCCCAGGGAGGGGAAATTGGGGACTATCTGAAATAAATTTATAAAACAGCGTCAGGTTTTACAAAAACTTGCTGTCTAGAAGCAGGTGCACAGGTAGCTCCCAGACAAGACACGACTTCACTACGGCACATGGCCGCTTCAGGAGGCAGCAGATACTCAGCCTGTACCTGACACAGAGGCGACTTGCAAGACCAAGAAGGACAACAGCCAGGCCTCGATCCCTTCCATCTTTCCCCCAGCCCTGTGGGAACGTGGCAGGAGCCGATGGGAGGGTTTACCCAGCCAGCTCGCCTCCGGGCCTCCAGGGGTGATGTAGTGTCCTGGGAGGTTTTTCCGATCCTGTGACCTACAAAGAAACCAAGCTTGTCAGACCCCACGTTTCTGTCAGCCCTCATGGATGGAACAGAGGTATTTCTTGACCTGGGAGGCCTGAACAGGACGAAGTCTTGCAAGCATGGTATCTGCTTGAGTTTTAAGACTGAGCAGCTTGGGAGATGTGGATGCTGTGGGTCTGAGTTTATTCGAGGCCTGCCAGGGTCCCACCTTGAGCACAGGGCGGGAGGGAAGCAAAGAGGCTCCTTGCCAGTGAACGGCGCCCAGGACTCACTCTCAGTAGTTTCGTATCAAGACTTAAGCATGGGGGCTTTTGGCTTGCGCCCCTTGGTGGGGCTCACACTCTCACAGAGGGGCTGCATGTTAAGCTCCAGTGGCCCCTCCGAGGCAGGCAGGCTGGAGGCGCAGATGGCTCAGACTCACCGCCTCCAAGAATACATTCCCAGATGTGCACGGGTTGCAGCTGGAATGCATTTTGCCTGCTTATTTGGGGCCTGACTAGAAGTTCCCCAGCCGGAAGCCAATTGAGGAACAGCAGAGGGGGTGCAATGTGAGAGGCCAATGTAGGTTCCCCACTACCTGATGAGCATGGTGTAGGGGCTGCAGGGTGTGGTGAGGAAAGCAGGCCTGGTCCTACATGTTAAGGAACCATAGGGTGCATGTGGCCCAGCTCTTGCCCCACAGGACATTTTTCTGTCCCCATATCTCTGGCCAGCCCAGAATCTGAACAGTTTCTGGAGATGCAAAAACTGGTTCCCTTCAATTCCCAAAGTCTGGAATATGGCAGGAAAAGGAAAATTTCTCCTCTCTAGAAAAAAAAGACCCAGAAACTCTTGGATGCCCCAGGAGGAAAGAACAAACAATTCCACATTGTTGACCATCTAGCCCTAAAGCCGGGAACCCTCATTCCTTCTCAGTCCAGGGAACAGAGTCACCCTGAGGTCATATCTGCAGTCACCTCCAGCTCTGGGCTCTGAGCGGTGGCTGAGTGGTCCAAGGGCCTGCACAGCACTCAGCCGGAGTCTGTTCCAGGGCTGTCAGAGGGACCGAAGCGGCCTGGGGCACCTTGTGGAAAAACCATTTCCCATCTGGCAGCCGGTGGAGGTTTCTTAGCCTCCCACCATCCGCAGTTTAAGTCTGATGCTTAGGCTCCCCAAGCTACGCTCCTCTGAGCTCTTGGGCCGTGAATGCTGACTGCTGATGGGGTCGCAGGAAGAAGACAGGACATCTATAGGAACAGAGACCCAGAGTAGAACCATCTGAGCGCCTCAGATGAGGGAGGGAGAAGACTTAGGTAAAAGAAAAAACGCCAAGGCAGAAAGCGGAGTCTCTTCTATGGAGGATGAAGGGTTAGCCAGCAAAAAAAAAAGAGACATGGGGTGATCAGGGGAGAGCCGCAGCAGCTAAACCAAGCAGTGGGGTGCAAGGATGGGGTGAGGGGCCTGGGAGTAGAGCTCACCAATCCTGAGCCGGTCTCCTTCGCTGGGGGTCTGAGTTCTCACTACTGCCGCAGTCCAGCCACGAGCCTTATATAGCCCAGCTGGTGGCTCAGCCTGTGGCAGGCAGCCACGGGTAACAGCGGTGAAACCAGATCTGAGTCTGAGCCTTCCCCCCCCCCCC
>PVKN010001729.1:16012-48466 GCA_004027915.1 Capromys pilorides | reverse complement strand
TGGGGTGGGGTGGGCGTTTTGTTTCTACATTTAATAGCCTGCCTTGTTTTCATTTCTTCCCACCCTGAGGGAGTTGAGTTTGGCTTTGCTGGTGTTGGTAGGAGAGGAAGAGGGGCCTGTAGTACTTTATGGGGTGACTCATCACCTTGCTGACCAGTGATGACCCCGATAATCGGGACCCCATAGGTTGCCTGCCTCTTACCCCTCCCCCCCAGTGACCCCCGCCTCCAGCCCTGAACAGAAAGATGCCTAGTCAGATAATAGGATGCAACTTCATTTTATTGGGACAAGGACAGTGGGCACTGCAGTGGCGCTTCCCCGGAGAGGGGAGGTGCTGGGTGGGTGGCAGAGGCCTGGTGCCCCTAGAAGGCACAGCTGCTTTCTGCAAAGCGGCGACACTTCATGACCCTCAAGTAGGTCTCGGTTTTGTGCAGATCCTTCCGGAAGCAGGCAAGCAGCCCGTAGTTCTTGAGCAGCGAGTCGCTGCTGCGGAAGTTGGTGTCAAACTTGTCGTAGGTCTGCCTGAGGATCTGACCGGCCCGGGGGTTGCCATCCTCCAGCTCCTGCAGTGGGAGGAAGACGACAGGAGCGGCCAAGCTCTTTGGGAGCCCGGGCCCCACTCTGATCCACCTTCCCCTCTCTCTTCGGGGGCCTAGAGAACCAGCCCAGGGGTGCTGGGACACCCTTACCCTCATCAGCGCCTGGATGCCCTCCTCCAGATCTTTCAGTTTCTCATAGACCCGGTCCGAGGTGCCGAACACCAGGCTGTTGGTGAAGACCCTGCTGAGGAACTGCACGGGTCCCAGCCAGGACTGGATGAGCAGCAGAGAGAAACGCAGCAGCTCCATGTCCTGTGGGGAGAGACCAGGAGGTGGTGCACAGCCAGGGCGGGACTCGCCTGGGCCTCATGTCACCGAGTCTGGGACAGAAGGGAAGGGAGAACTGGTTGAGGGGTTTTTTGGGACTCGAACTTAGGAACTTGTGCTTGCCAAGCAGACGCTTGTGCTGCTGGGCCCTGTTGCCAGCCTGGGAGAACCATTTTTGGAGTTGCTTTTTTTTTTTGCAGGTCCGGGGTTCGAACTCACGACCTTGCACTTGCCAAATGGGCACTTGTGCCGCAGAGCTATCTCCCCAGCCCCTAAGTTCAGCCCAGGAGAACCATTTTCAAAGAAGCTGAGTGGCCACTCACGGATCTCTGCTGGGCCTCTTCCTTGCCAGTTGGGGCTGGGATGGTCTCCGAGAAGCAGAAGGCAGCCTGGGCGTTCTGGGTGGAGTAGCGCTGTCCCTCTGGGATGTAGGCCCGCTCCTGGGGAAGCACCCCACCATCATCCCTCAGGCCTGGGCTGGTGAGCGGCCTTCCTGGCTCCTTTGCTGGGAAGCCACAACTCACTCGCAGAAACCCTGAACCCCTCGCTTTCCTCTCAGGGACCCAGTCTCGGGAGTCTTACAAATTCCTTGTAGGTGTCAGCGGCCAGTTGGTGCAGGTGCTGGGCTCGGAGCACTGCGTTGCCAAATAGGTTGGCCAAAGGCATGGCCGGGAAGGCGTCGACCTCCCGAGGCCAGGGCAGGCAGAGCAGGACGAGGACCAGGAGACAGGTGGCCCGAGAGCCTAGGGAGAGTCGGGAGGGGCGCGGGGAGCCTGAAGGGAGGAGCGGTGCCTGCTCCCCACTGCCCCTGAGTACTGAGAAGTTGTGAGCATGGCTTGGGTTCAGAGGTTGTGTTCCCACCCAGAGACCCCAACCCCAGGGTTAGTTTCCCAGTCCTGTCTGCAGGGCTCTATGCCTCCTCTGGGTCCACATCATGCCCAAAGGGACTTCGGGGCACTCACTTGGAGCCATTGTAGCTGGATACGCTGTCCACGGGACCCTGATCCACCTGGGGAGCTGGACTTCGGGGGATCCTGGAGCAGGTCCCTTGTGAGCCCTTTTTATACCCTGCCCCTGTGCCCCCACCACAAGGCTGCTGGCTGTTTTCTCCCTATGTTTATGCATAGGGCCATGACGGCTTGTGCTGATGGATAATTTAGAAGTTGCTCCTACTCACCCTGTTCCCATCTGTCTCGGGGGTCACCACCCTGGGCTTGTCATCCTCCCCTTGCCACCTTTGCCATACTTGTGAGGGCTGTGCACAGAGGGTCTTGGATAGAGACCACCCAATCTAGGGCTTAGAGGAAGATAACAGAAGCAGAGTCCAGGGCTGTGCCGTCAGGATGGCGTGGCGGAGCTGTCCACTGGGGGTGCAGAGAGCCTGGCAGAGCTCCCCAAGACGGAGGGCCGTGTCAGGGGGACTTTCTTGCAAGCAGAGCTGCCTCCTTCCCACTCTATCCTGTCCCTTTCTTCTTCCCTACGTGGTTACCCTGCCCCCACCAGAGAGAACTGTGTGCTTGGAAAGGAGACCAGAGACAGCAGCGGACTCCGGGGATCTTAGCACAGTTCAGCTCCAGGTTCCTTACTCCCCCGACCCCCTAGGTGGGGCTGAGGCTGGGTGTGGTGGGGACACAGCCAGCAGAGGGCGTCCATCCCACATGTTGCCTCTTTCTCTGGGTGCTGGGGTCCCTCATGACTGTGGGGCAAGGACTCAAGCTTGAGGTGCTGGACTTGTCCTTGGTGAGGTTCCCGAGAGGAAGAGAATTATCTGATAAGGGATTCATCAGAGAAGCTCAGAGGACCAGAGGTGGAGGGGTCCAGCACTGCTGTGGCCAGCCGAGGATCTAGCACAGCCAAAGGTCTAAGGCCCGGAAGCCCACCAAGGAGTCCCCCATGTGAATCTGCACTGCAAAGCTGAAGAAACTGGAGACCGATGTCCAGTGACAATGGCTAAGACTGGAGCTCCTCTGGAAGGAAACCTTCCTCCTCCTTTCCCCTTTCATTCCATCCAGGCCACAAGCGTATTGGTTGATACTGGGGACATCTGGGGGAGAACTTTCTCTCCCCCTGTCCACTGGCCCACACATCGAGGATGGAGACGCTCAGAACCTTACTGATTCTCTGTCCAGTTCTTACTCCAGTCCAGCTGACAGGTCAACATTCATGGCCAAACCACTGCTCTGATCTGCTGTGGAGATGCAAGCCAAGGGCGCAGAGCTGGGAGCAGAAGCGGAGACCACAGATGCCACCTTGCATTTGTCCTGAAACCTTGGAGAGTCTCTAAATAGGGGCAGCCTTTGAGGGCTTGGGTCTTCCCAGCAGTAGAACTTAAGGTACAGGACCCCCAAAAGGTGCCCGTCCTAGGCACTCGTTATTCTTTCTCTCTTTCTTTCTTTCTTTCTTTCTTTCTTTCTTTCTTTCTTTCTTTCTTTCTTCTCTCTCTCTCTTTCATCTTTTTTTTTTTTATGTGTTTATTTATTCTTTGTTTGTTCTTTTTATGGCTGGCTCAGCCTGCCCTGGTGGTGGGGCTGGCGCAGCATGTGGTGCTGGGGATCAAACCGCAGTCCCTGCAGTTGCTTGAGCTTTCCTAAGCAGGCGCTTTAGACCACTGAACCATCTCACCCGCCCCTCATCTTTTTTTGAGAGAGGGTCTCACCATGCAATTTAGGTTGGCCTTGAGCTCACTTTGTAGCCCAGCCTGGTCTCAAACTTGCAGTGATCCTCCTGCCTCAGCCCCTTGAGTGCTGGGGTTACAGGCGTGAGCCACCACACTTACACAGTTTCTTGCTCTTTTCCCTTCTTTTATTTCTTTTGTTTTGTACCAGGAATTGAGCTCAGGACCTTGCACCTGCCAGGCAAGCACTGAGCTATATCCTCACCCCTTCTTTTTCCTCTTTTAGTTATCTGTCCAGAGCTCATCATAGGTATGAAACAGTGCTCTCATCACTGTTGTGTGAACAAGGTGTCATTCACACTCGTTTTTCAGAGGAAGATTCGAGGTTCTGCCAAATCACTGAGACCACCGTCAGAGCGGAAACCAGGCGGGGGTCGGGGTCTCCACAGCCTCCAGCACTCAACGTCCCATCCCCCAGCCCGTCCTCCCAGCAGGCTGTGTGATGTTGCTGTTATTTTTAACTTCTAACTTCCTCCCAATGTCAGGATCCCACCCTTTGTCACAAGGATGCCTGTGCCTCAGTTTGCCTCCCTCAGGTTAGTCTCCCTCTTGTCCCTGCTGAGAGTGACCTAGCAGTGTGGGGAACACGAGGGAAACCTCTCAGCAGAGCAAAGAAGGGCCTCCAGGGCTGGGGTGTCCGCTGGCCTCTGGCACCAGGTGCTGGCAATTTTCTCCTCTAGCGCTCTTCAGTGTCAGATGCCTGGAATGCAGGAGTAAAGAGCACTCTGTCCATGAAATCTTCCATCCCCAAGTCTCAAAACATCTAGTGCTTGAACCTTAGCACTCAAGTAGAGGTGGCTGCTTACACGATTGATTCTGATGTTGACATGGTTTGTGTCTGGATGGGCTCCAAAGCCTCCGGCAGCCATAAGGTGGGCAGCTAGAGTTCTTGATTGACTTGTGGTCCAATGCTGGGGTTATGGGTGTGAGTGCTGCTGGGATTATGGGTAAGAGTGCTGCTGGGATTATGGGTAAGAGTGCTGCTGGGATTATGGGTAAGAGTGCTGCTGGGATTATGGGTAACAGTGCTGCTGGGATTATGGGTATGAGTGCTATATCCTCCCTGGGGCAGCAGCCTGCATGCAATATAAGGGAGGGGAGAGGTCTGCTCCTGCTGCTCCTCGCTTCTGCTCTTGCTGTGCTGCTGTCATCCGCCACCATGAGCTGCTGCCCTCCGCCCTTGCCACTCTTTCTTGGAGCCAGCTGAATATGGACTGAAACGTCCACAAACTGTGAGCCAAATAAAACTTTCTCTCTTTAATTCTGGGTGTCAGGTATTTTGTCTTAGCGCTGAGAGAATAAACCAAGACAGACCAACACTGAAGAATCACGCCCTGCAGTCTAGAACACGTGTTTGGGCCTCGTCACCTTTTCCTTCTAGGACTCTGACTTGTCACCTCCTGGACACCTCTGGCACTCTGGGCAATGTTCTCCAGGCAGCCTTGGGGGGTGGGTGTCACCCAAAATACAGTTCTGAGGAAGAGGGGTTGCGGGGAGGCCAAAGGCGTCCTTTCCTCTCCTCCTTCCAGCTGCACCAAGAATGGGGGCCAGGAAGCAAGTGAGTGGACGAACCCTGCACCCAGGGTGCCAGAGGTACCGTCTTTCCTCCTGGGTCCCCTGGTGGGGGCAAGGCCAGACACCTTTAGCTGAGGCCAAGAACCATACACATGCACCTCGGACTTGGGAAGAAGCCTCTCTGGGAGCAGAGGCCACAAGGAGCCTGAGCTGGAGGCGTTTGGTGCTGACACAGAGCAGGCACATGGGCTGTGTGCTAGGGGAGGCTACATTTTGAATTAGACTTGGGAAGTTGTCCAGCTGGGGCAACTGACACCGCCCACCGGGGTCTCTGCATAGTCTGTGGGGAGAGGCTGTGATTAGCACACCCATACCAGCCTCTGCAGGTCCCAGATGAACCCCGAGTCAGCTTTACCCTGGATCCCACGAATCTTTCCAGTGTATTTGGAAGTTCTTCGTGCCTCGACTCGTCTACACATCAGTCGTCTACAGATACATGCAGAACTAACCAGGTGCCTGAGCACTAAGGTCTCCCGCTTCCTAGCAGCAGGCACCCAAGGCCCCAATCTCTGTGCCATGCCAAGCCCTTTAGAAGCCTTGGTTGGTAAAGATGGTGGCACTGCCTGACACGCACAGGACTTCCTGCAGCGCAGAGCCAGCAGGGCAGGCTCAGGTCCCTGTGGAGAAGATCTTCAGTGGAAGTGGTACGCGCCGAAGACACCGAGCGCCAGCTTCACAGCGGGGCGTCTGCAGGCACTAAGAAAAGCGGCAGAACAAACAACTCCGTGTAGTCGGACGCAGCGGACCGGATCGCATCGTGGTTCGCATTTGTATTGCACGTTTCAGTGTGCACCACGTTTTCACTTCCTGTATCTCAGTGGACCCTTGAGTTTGCCCCACTTTGTGGCCAGAGGCTTCAAGCCTGGGGGGAGGACCTTGAGAGCTGTGGGGGGACAGGGCAGGCGCTGCCAAGTAGTGATGGGTGGGGTGAGGGGGTGCTCACACCGAGTGACAATGATCTCCAAACAGGGAAGAATCTGGCAACTCCCATTCCTGGACTTGCTAAGTAATCTTCACTTTGGAAATTATTCTTAGGGAGAAAATCCCCGTTGAAAAAATTCCTAGGAACCAATGTGTGTTCCAGAAGTCGTAAGGAGTCGAGGATGCTTTTGTGGTGGGTACTGCAGCTAGAAGTAACCACTGCCTCCTTTTATCCTATTCTATTTATGATGAGAGTGTTACTTATCATCATTTCTCATCTTTGTGGTGAAGATCAAGTGTTCCTTTGTTTTTGTGCCAGGAATTGAACTCAGGACCTTGTGGTTGCCAGGCAGGCACTCTGCCATTGAGCTACATCCCCAGATCAAGTGTAGGATCTCGTCCTCTAGTTGTCTGTGGACATCTCATTGTCTTTACTACACTGTAAGCTCTGAGGCTGGATTCTGTCCTTCCTTCCTTCCTTCCTTCCTTCCTTCCTTCCTTCCTTCCTTCCTTCCTCCTCTTCTGCAGGCATTGCTGGTTTAATAAGTAGTCGCTGCCCTTGCCTATGCCAGACGTTGTGCCAGGCGGGTGTGCGTGACCCCATGACCAGAAGATGTGAGCCTGTCTCTTCTGGAGTCTACTGGCAAGAGGGCCAGTAGCAAACAAACCAATATACCATACAACTATAAGTCATAGGTGAAGTTTTAAGTTGGGAAAACTACCAGGAAGGTAGCAGCTTACATCGAGACGCAGGCCAGCGACCCAGGCTCTGGCTGGAGATTCAAATGCCGAACAAATGAACAGAAGGAAAGAACTGAGAGAGGAGCTCACAGGCCCAACTCTGGAATGGCCCACTGGGAATGGCAAGGTAACCACGTCAGCCTCAATATCCCTGCAGCAACACGCACATGAAAAAATAAAACGAAAGGCTCACAAGGCCATACGTGGGTAGGCCCCAAGTCCAAGCTCACCCCAACACTGCGACCTGTTGGAAGCTGGGCCCTAGAAAGGGCGTTGCTCTTCCCCATCTTGTCCTCCCGTGTGGGGAAGGTGAGCTTAGCTCCAACAGAAAAGGATTTTAGAGATTGTATTAGGCCTGGGGAGATAGTTCAGTAGAATAAGCACTGGCCTGGCAAGGGCAAGGGCCTGAGTTCAATCCCCAGTTCTGCAAAAAAAAAAAAGATGGATGTTAACATTAAACTGCACCCTGATTGAACTATGGATTTAATGCTTGCTAAGTTCTGCTGTCTGTAGTCACTTTGTCTCCATGTGAGCCCTTTGGCGCAGACAGGGCAGGGGGGTGACTCATGGGGAAGGTTGGTTGTTGTTTATAGGACAATGTGGATTCGGAGGTGGGTCATAGCAGGGCAGCTTGGAGACCTGGGACACATCTGGGAACTCCCACGTGTGAGGCCTGACTCCAGCTCTGCAATGGACTAAAGCGGGGACGGAACCCAGGACTCCCAGACACTGTGCACCCCAGGGCCCCGGAGCAGGGCAGACCCTTTTGGAGGATGGACGCATGTCCCCTGCCAGTGTTGTCCAAACAGCAGCTGTTTCGCATGTTTTGTTTTCTCTGGCCTCTGGAAAAACACCCACAGCTTTGGTCAGATCAACCTAGGCTGAGCAGCACCTGCAGAGAGAAGGCCGGAAGTCAAGCTAGAGTGGAGGAGGAAGCAGCCTGTGCTTAAACCAGGGTCCCAGGGGACCCAGCTGGATTCCCCCCCGCTGGGGGGTGGGCACGGCTGTGTGCCCACCAGGGGGTCTCACAGCTGCCTGCTCAGGAGGAGCAGGGGAGTTGGGCTCCTGCAAGGGCCCTCAGAGGAGGCCTGAGGATCCTGGGCAGCCGGCCCAAGCCTGCTCACTTCTCCACAGGGCGGACTCTGAAATAACCCAACACTGTCCCAGAATTCCCTCCCCTCAGCCCTCTCCTTGCTCCTGTAGTTCAGAGTCGTGCTGCTGTGAAGTCTTTCAAGAGGGGCCACTGTCATGTAGTCAGAAGACCATGTGTGACAGGGCCAGTGCTGGTCATTTCCCCGGCCTTGACTCTTTCTTGGAGGGGGTAAGACAGAGATAAGGTTACCTCTCTCAGGGTTATAGAGAAGCTTAAGCAATGTAAGCGAGAACGGGAGTGCTCAATAAAATGTGATTGGTGTTTCAGGCATAGTGGTGCAGGCTTGTAATCCAAGCTACTGGAGAGGCTGCGCAGGATGAGTGAAAGTGCCAGCCTGGCCTGAACAATTTAGTGAGATCTTGCCTCAAAAACGAAACAACAGGGGCTGGCGAGATGGTTCAGTGGTCTAAAGCGCCTGCTTAGGAGGGCTCAGGCGACTGCGGGGACTGCAGTTCGATCCCCGGCACCACATGCTGCGCCAGCGCCACCACCAGGGCAGGCTGAGCCAGCCACAAAATGAATAAATAAAGAAACAAACAAACACAACAAGCAAACAAATAAATAGATAAATAAAATTAAAAACAAAACAAAACAAAACAACAGAGGTTGGGGAGATAGCTCCGTGGCACAAGTGCCTGCCTGGCAAGTGCGAGGTCGTGAATTTGAACACTGGTCCTGCAAAAAACCCAAAAAACCCCACCCCCTTTTCAACTCCAAACCAAATAAAAAGGGCTAGAGATACAGCCAATGTGCAGGCATTGGGTTCAATCCCTAGTACTGAAAAAGATAAATTATCGGCACTTAAGAAGTGTTGGGGGTGTAGGAAGATAGCTTAGTGGAATAAGTGTTTGCCTGGCAAGCCCAAGGTCTCTGGTACCACCAAAAAATAAAATAAAAAGAAGTGTTCAGCTGGATATTTACTGGCTCCAATAAAAGCTTTGGGTTCTGTTTTGTTTTGGTTTGGTTTATGTTTTATATTCAAATTATGGAGATAGTTCACCAAATCTGTATATTCTAGAATTCATAGAACTGTACACCAAAAGAAAACAAACTCAGGCTGGGTGTGGTGGCCCATTCCTGTAATCCCAAGCACTGTGGAGGCTGAGGCAGGAAGATCACTGTGAGTTTGAGACCAGCCTGGGCTCCACAGAGAGTTCAAGGCCAGCCTGAACTGCATGGTGAGACCCTATCTCAAAAAACTAAGCCAAACCCAATTAATAAGAACAACAAAACAAACTCAATTTTATTACATGATTTTTTTAAGCAAATATTTCTATTCCTTTTTTTTTTTTTTTTTTTTTTTTCTGTACCAGGGATTGAACTCAGAACCTTGCACTTGCCAGACAAGGCTTTATTCTACTAAGCTATGTCCCTGGCCCTGGGTTGTTCTTTACTCCTGCAAACATCACCCAATAAGGTTTCCACTGCCTAAGTCTATTCTGGGGATCAAGGACCCTTAAGACAGACATGATGACACCCAAAAATAGAGATCCTAAACAAAAACCTCTGGAAGGGCTTCTCTGTTTTAACCTAGGGATTCTAACACACTTTGGGGGATGTCTGGTGGAGGTGGTAGCTGCCTGCCTGAATGATTCTCTGTCAACAAACACTTCACAGTCTAAGGGAAACCCAGTCATTCAGAGGCCTCCACTGACCCGGGGGAGCTGCAAGCAGGGCAGAGACCCTTCTAGGGGAGAAGTGAAGATGCCCCCTCCTTGGCGGGCTGCCTGGGTCCCTGGTGGAGGGAGGGGACAAAATTAGTTCCATTATGCAAAGTGGCAGGAAAGCGAGGGCTCCAGCTCAGTGGAGTCCAAGGCCAAAACAAGCCAGTTCCCTCTGGCAACCCCAGCCAGCCTGGCCGTGGGAGGTTGCCCTGAAGCTCTAGAGGTGTGCGGCTTACCACCTGCCCCACCTGTAAGCCCAGAGCAGATATGTTAAAAAAAAAAAAAAAAGTGGAGCTTCGCGGCTGGCATGATGGTAGACGCCTGTAAACCTAAGCTCAGAACTCTGGGAGACTGAGGCAAGAGGATCACAAAGCCATGCCCCGTCTGGGCCACTTAGTAATGTATCAAGATCTTGTCAAAAAACTTAAAAGGGCTGGGGTGTAGTTCAGTGTAAATGCCCACTGGGTTCAACCCCCCAATACTAAAAAAAAAAAAAATGTGTTTCAACGGCTCACACATGGTTCTTCAGGTGAACTGGCAGCCCTGTTAGGGTGGGGATTTGCTGCCATGTTCAGAGTGTGCATGGCAGAGAAGAGTTTTGGGTTCCCCCTCATCAGCAGGAAGCGCAGCACAGACCAGCTCAGGGGAGGCTTTGCACAGGCAGCTTGGTTGCCCTTACTCTCCCAGCTGTGAGTCACTCCCAGTTATCCCTGAAGCTGGTACCTAGGGATCATTTTGTGGGGACCTTGAGGCCCTAGGGTGCCTCTGATGGGTTGTAGAGAAAGACTGAAAGGGTCCCTAAGGTCCCCCAAGTGTTATCACCTGAAACCTCCTTCTTTAGAAATTTTTTCTCCGAATGGCTCTGGGTCAAATTGATAAGAAAAAGTTCAAGGCTTAGTGGAGGGTGGGGTAGGAGATGGAAGGGGGGTCATGGAGCCAGGGAACTCCCACTCTCAGGCAGCTTCTGGTCTCATTGGAGAACCAAAGCTGCCGGGGGTAGCAGCCAGGTGCACGGCTGTCCAGTTTGAGCTGAACGCGGCTGGGGCAGTGCCTGGGGTGTTTTGCCAGGGGCTCCTCTGGGAAGAGGCTCTGGGAAGCGGGTGGTTTGGGGCAGGTTGGGCTGGGAAGGAGCCATGCAGAGCAACCAGGACTCAATCACTGTGGTGGCTCAATGGAGATGCGAGGGCATCTCTGGGCAGCAGGAGCACCAGCTGGATCCCCTTTCTCCTGTGTCCCAGCCAGGGTCAGAGGGAAGTATGCAACCACAGAGCCGAACTGGGCCTCTGGCCCCCACCCCCAGCCTTGCAGGCCCACAGGTGTGCCATGCAGATACCACGCCAACCCCTCTGCCCCATGAGAAGCCCCATGCCCGTGTGGAGGTTGTCAGACACATTGTTTATTTCATGGGAGAAGGGGTTCCCAGCACGGGAATGTTAGATAGGAGAGCCCGGGAGAGAGAAACGACATTCTCGACAGCCGTTCTGGGGTGCTTGGGGGGCCATGGCCCTACATGAAGCCCTCTATGAAGGCCCTGTGTGAATCGTTTTGAGTCCACGTGCAGTTTTCAATAAGTCTCTGCTTTCATGTCCCAGAGGCGGGAAGGCTGGGCCCAGTCCTTCCCCAGAGAACTCCCCATTCCAAGTCACTGCCTGTGGTCCTTCTGTCCTAGGCCCTTTGGTAAGAGTTGGGGACCAGCAGCTGGAGGGGGAGGTGGCTCTGGTGGGCCAGCCTCAGAGGCTAGCTAAGGTCCAGAGAAGGGGAACAGGGGCCATGGACACAAACCAGGCAGCTCTGGTGCAGTCAGTGAGGCCCAGGACGGTCCTGGGGCACAGGGCTAGCCCCTCACTCCTGGCCTGGGTGCTCCCCGACAGACCACTTCACCTCTCCTGTCCGCAGCGTCACTATGTCCTCGTAGGTGGCTGTCTGGTCAATGTTCAGGCCCTGCAGACACAAAATAGAGTTCAGGCCCAGGCCCCAGCCTGGCTACACGGATGCATGCTACTGACCACTCGCTCAGGGCTGCCGAGGCTTCCCGTACTTACCTCGTAGGTGTGGTCTTCCTCCTTCCCGGCTTTGCTGTCATCCTAGGGGTGGAGGGGGGATGGGAATCAGAGCCTGCGCCTACCCCCGGGGTCTGGGTCTCAGTGAGTGCACAGAGGGTGTGTGTGGACAGTGAGCCTGAGCTGGAGCACAGGCGGTGGGGCAGGGCAAGGCCAAGCCAGAGGCTGCAGGGGCTGAGGAGGCAGAGCCCTTGCCCCCAGGGAATGCCCTGTGTCTGTCTCCCCGGGGCCTGTGTTCACCTTGTCCAGCAGCAGGAAGATGGGGACAATGATGAAGAGGATGATGAGGAGCGTCTGGATCATGATGATGCCGTCTTTCAGTGTATTCCGCTGCTTCAGCTGTGCCAAGGTGCTGAACCCTGCGGGAGGGCCATGATGCTGGGCTGAGCGCTTGCTTGGGTCCTCCACTCCACCCAGTGAGCTTGCAGCAGTGGCTCTTTGTCACCCCTCAGGACCTGCTTCCCAGCAGTTGTCCTGGGACCTCTGGGGCCACAGGCCCCTCCATCCACGGTTGCTGAGTACCAGTTCCTAGAATTGGGCATGGACGGCTACATGGACACCCCATTCCCCTGGTACACACCCATGACTCGGAGCTCTGTGCCGCAGCCCTGGAAGATAGTGGGGGGCTTCCCAGTGCATTTCTGCTGGCAGAAGTAGATGCCGTTGTCCTCAAACTGGATGCCATTAATGGTGAGGGTGTGGGTGGAGTTACTGCTGTTCTGCAGGATGTGGTCCTTTTTTGGGAGCAGCTCCTGGGGCTCCGTGTCTGTCTCCTGCTTCCGGAGCCAGGTGATGGTGCTGGAGAAGCTGGAGCTGTTGTTTGTGTAGCACTTTATGTGTACCACAGAGCCCCTTTTCCTGGCCACGAAACGGGGGTGCTGCCAGATCAGGGAACACGCACTTCCTGTGGATCGCAAGGCCAGGCTCAAAATCCACAGTGGCATTTTTCTGTGTGTCAACCTCTCCTGCAGACCCCAGCCCTGGGAGGGTGGTGACTGTGGCTCTGTCTGACTTGCTTGCCCTCCTTGCTCCTGAGGGCAAGGGGTAGTTAGGAGGCAGACGTGTGTGTGTGTGTGTTTGTGTGTATATGAGCGTGCGTGTGTGTGTGTGTGTGTGTGTGTGTGTGCAATTTGAGGAGCCATGCATCCCACCCCTGGATCCACCTCTTCCGGACTGCCCTCTGCCCAAGTGTCCGTTAGAAGGGCCCTGGAACCTTCTGAGTTTTCTCCATGCCCCTTACAACAGCCAGACCCAGGCTCCACCCCTAGGCCCCAGGCCTGGCCCAGTGCTTCCAGTAAATCTTCCCTGAGTCCTCCCTGTATTTGCCTGAAATCTTTAAGGGCTCCCTGTGGCTCAAATCCTTAGCCTGCTGAGTAAGACCCTCCCTCTCAACAGCCTCTCCTTTCCTGAGCGGGTCTGTCAGTGCTTTCTTCTGGACCTGCTCTTAGGAGGCTCCCTGTGCCTTGGGCTCAGTGATTCGCTTCCGGGGAGTCCCTGAGCCCTGCCCCAAGAGGCTCACCCCCAAACTGAGACTGGTTCTCACAGGCAGACCTGAGGCCTCTGTGAAGTCCCCTCCGACTCCCTCCCAGAGCTGACGCTGGGCGAGCCCAGCACCGCTGTACCAGTCCTGGAGCACATTTGTCTGATGAAGATGACAACCGGCCGGGGTGGGACCTCAGAGGGACCCTAAGGAAGCCTAAGGATGGGAGTCCTGGATGGGGAGACCTAGGCAAGAACGGGAGGAGTAGTCCCAGGCACAGAGATGAGCACTGAACACAAAGGTGCCCCCAGAGGGTGGTGAGCAGGGGTACTGACCTTTGGAGTTCTGGTACAGGTCCTCACCCTTGACTGGTGACACCTGCTCACCTGGAGGGGAGGAGGAAATGGGTGGGGCCAGGTAAGGCCTCTCTATCCTCCGCTGGCAGCCCCACCCCTGCGTCCCCTGGCTTCCCAAACCACTTCCTGCTTCCCAAGCTTCAAGATCCCTCAGCCTTCCCTGCCTCTGCACTGGGGAAACAAGAGCTTGGTGGTACCGCACCAGAAACCCCACCTCCAGCTTCCCCTCCGTCCTTGACCCTCAGGACTGCACCGGGGAGGGGAGGAGCTTAAGCGAGACAGGAAGGAAGCCGCAGCTGGGAGGGCTCTTTGGACTTCCAGACGAGGAGGGAAGCCTTTCTGTAAACATGCGCCTCCTCCGGGCCCCTGCCTCCCCCCACACAGTGTCTTGGGGGGCTTGGCATAAGCCAATCGCCCCCATCTTCCTGCTGGACCCAGCCCTTCCACCATCACAGCTGCTGCCTCAGTTTCCCCGGTGCTCTGCCCAATCCATCACTGCCGCGGCAGAAGGAGCTGTGGTGCAGGCACTGAGGTGCACCCCGCCACCAAGGCGGAGGTGGAGGTGGACAGCAGAGAGGGGCCGCAGGCAGAAGTGGAGGGAGCCGGAGGCGGCTCCAAGGACGCAGAGCGAGGCCCCGCAAGCCCGGCAGGCACCATACCTGAGAGCAGCAGCACTAGCAGCGCCATCCAGGTGACGGCCGCAGGGCACAGCGCCAGGCCGGCCATGGTCCGCGTGCTGTCCCTGGGCCTGCGACCGCGTCCGAGATGCTTGGGGAAGATGTGTAACTGCTGGGCCGCCGCTTGTCCCCTCCCTACCTCTTCCCCCTCAGCCCCTTCCTGCCATGCAAATTGGGACCCAAGGGAGGCACTAGCTCTCTGGGGACTGGGGGAGGGCAACTCTTGTCAGCTGGGCCACGAAGGCCTGAAGGTGGCCCAGCTTGGGCAGGTCAGGTGGGGCCCTTGGAAGAAGCCCTGGACCAGGACCAAAGCCTTTATTCCCTCCTTGTGCACCTAGCCCCCAACTGGGGCTCATCCCTGGGTCCACTGCCCTTGCCCTCTCTTGTCTGCCAGCTCAGGAAGGGCTGAGCGTTGCAAGTGTTCCCTCGTGGGCATTGAGCTGGGCACAGCGCATGGCCCTGAGCGCAGCCCCTCTGCAGTGGCCCACCCTCACTCGGTGACAGCAGGCGGCATCCGGAGCAGCCTGCAGCCTTTTATCTGGCGGGCAGGCAGCCATACTGGAAGCTGAGCCTGGGGAGCAGGGGAGCCTTTGAAATTCTCAAGCAAAAGCAGACTGAAGTGGCAGCTGCTGAGGAGAAGCCATGGACTCTAGGGAGGGGCCTCTTCCTGGCGCTGTGGAGAATTCACTAAAGACTGCCACAGGGGGCGAACTTGGGTAGAGGTGGATTAGGGAAGATCTCCCACGTAACAGTGTAGGGCTTCTCCTGGGAACCCTTGGGACTCTGAGGCCACTGAAGCAATGTCCACACACACCCCCACCCCCAGGATCTTGGGAGTGGCTGGAGGGAGTGTGGAGGAGGAGCCCTCAGAGTCTAATGACTGGCTGTAGCCTCTGGCAGCAGAGCTGAGAGTGGAAACACAGTATTCAGAAGTTCCTCTAAGCTTCTCTGTGGGTCCCTTCCCCAGGTCCCCTTGGGGGTGCACTTGTACGGGGTGCCACCTGCAGAGCTGCAAACAACAGGCTTGCAAACCTCAGCCCTGCAGCCAAGGCTTCTGGGAGACTTATGTCTTTGGGCAGCTTCTGTCTCTCTTGTCTCCTGATCCCCAAGAGAGAAGACAGATGCTGCACCCTCAGTGCCCTGTGTCCACATCTCAGGCCCCATGGACCCCCATTCTCAGCCTGTAGGCTGACCTGGCCTTGGCCCAGGGAGGCGCAGGTGTCCTGCCCATAGCAGGGTTGGGAGGCCGAGGGTCCAGGTGACCCCCACCCCATCCTGGACCTCCTGTTCACCTGACAGGGTGGGGATGCTCTCAACACTGCAGACCCATACCTGAGCCACAACAGCTAGGGTGACACATTCATCTAAGGGACAGCTCGTTCTGGGCGGTCCCAGATGTTCATGCTTATTTCCAGATGTTCCCAATGAAAACAACATTTCTCTGAAAAGGTGTCAGATGTTCAGCTCACAGAGCAAACAGCCCAAGAGTAAGGACATCACTTAAGGTCAACATAGGGACCACGGCCCCCAGCTGCTGCCGCCTCTGCCGCCAGTGGCTGGAGAGAGAACCACCCCGGGGTTGTAGAACAAAATCCTGGATCCCCGCTTTCAGTGTAGTTGACCCCTGCTGAGCCCCTGGGGATGGAGATCGTAGTGTGGAGGCGGGTGGGAGTCCATCAGCGACAAAAGGACAACAGGAAAGGCTTGGGTCACACACGTGGAAGGGTGTGTGCTCAAGTGCGTGTGTGCTGCGTGTGCCGTGTGCCGTGGGGCCGACTGGGGACCTGGTCCTGGCGTCTAGGGCGGCTGTAGGGGCACAGATTGTGGGGGCATTCGGTGTATCATCGGCCCCCGTGGGTGGCATGCAGATGTGCTCTTTGGACTTCATTCCCATTCATGCCAAGCAAAGAGTTGTTCTCAGGAGGGGTAAGGCAGCGGGGTGGGGTTTGCAGCCACCTGCAGTTATTTGTCCCAGCTGGGGCTGTACTGTTCTCTTCCTGGTGACAACAGCACTGAGCCCTGTCCTGGGCTCATGCTACCCTTTCCTTCCTGGCACAGGAGGCCTGGCCAGCCCGCCCCCGCCTCTGTCCTGGCTGTCCCCAGCTCCAGGCACTGACATCTGCCGTTCCCTCCTTTCCAGGAAGACAAGAGTAAAAAAACGAGAGGGGAGGATGGGAAAAGGGATGAAGGCCTCAGGTTGCGAAAGAGACCTCAGTTACCCCAGGAAGAATGGGGCGGAAGAGTCTTGGGGAAGGAAGAACCCCGCCCCAACACACGCTGCACCCCCTGCCCGCGTGGCCCGCTGAGTTCAAACGCTAACCCTCATGTACCAACTAAACCTTCCCGAGTCACAATGGCTCTCCAAAGGTCTTCTGTCTGGGACCAGTTGGAGGCAGTTACGGTGTTCCTGGCAGATCCCCTGATTCATGGGCCGGGGCGCTGAAGGCCTTCATGGGGGTGAAGTTACTCACAAAGCCAAGTGTTTCCTCACCCCACATAGCAGCAGCACCAAGGTAGGCAGCTGAACCTCGCCCCATCCTGAACCCCTCAGAAACCAGATATCCTCACCCGTGTAGAACACCACTCACCCTGTGTTCTGCAGGAGTGGCCGTGTGCACTGCGGCCACCTGGCAGGGAAGGGGCAGCTTACACCGCCAGAGGGCAGGGAGTGGCAGGCCAGGAGCCTGTGTTGGGGATGTTTCCCACCCAGGATTTTGCCTTCTTTCTCCTGCCAGTCAAGGGTCAGAAGGACGGCTTCGCCATCCCGCAATCCTGCCGTCCTCAGAGCCAGAAGGCCCCAGTGAGGTCTAGAGATGCCATCTCCAGGGAGGGCCTTGGCTCAACAGCCCCTCCACATGCAGAGGGGACTGTGAGGTGGGGAGGGGCACAGGGCCAACAGAGGCAGCCTGGGAATCCGGGGTGCCATATGCACTTCATTCACCAGGCCACCTCTCCTCAGAGCCCCCAGGAAAAGCAGGTCTAGAAACTCTGAAAAGGAGCCGGCAGGCATTAGTGTGGAGGAACTAAGCCTAGGAATCAGATGTCATTACAGAAAACGTAACCGTGTGCTGCTCACTGGCCTTATGGGCTGAGTTTGCTACATAAGAATATTCTTTGTGGTCACAGGTCCATGTGACCCTGGGCTCTCTGGCCCTGAGGTCCAAGGACAGTCCCGGGGGCACAGTGCTCTTTCCGGGAGATCCAACCCAATAGTCTTGATATCTCAGAGAGTGCAGAGAGCCTCTGGGGGCTTGTGGAGGGTGGGGTGGGGAACATGGGGTGCCTTGCGACGTGTGTGCAAGCTGCCTGTTTGGAGGGCTCAGGGATGGCCCTCCAGGTCCTGTCACAAAGGCTCCCCCTTTATCCTTCTCTCGGCAGCACTGCCCGCTGCCCCGCTTTTTTCTCGACGTCCTGGCTCTCACTCACACCCACAAGCGCAAGTACAGAAGGGAGAAGCCTGCAGGTCTGAGGCACTGGGAGGCTTTATTGTAAGAACCGTACAAAGAAGCTCGACTTTCAGCCTGGTTCCAGGCTGGTTCCCACCTAGACCAGGTAGGGATGGGTGTCAGGTCTACAGGGAAGAGGGCCAGCCACAGGTGAGGAGAAGCCAGGCCCCGCCTGTCTGCACTAACTCTGCAATGGACGAGAACATCCAATCCAACAGTTTCTCAGGCTCTGGGGTCCAGGCCAGAGGGGCAGGGTGCAGGGAAGAGGAGGGGAGGCTCACCCCCGGAGCAGGTAGCTTTTGAAGGAAGCCACAGAATAATGGCAGGAAGGGACAGAGGAGTGGAGGCACCTTCCACAGGCAGGGAGCAGGGAGCAGGTAGGAGGAGTAAGAACAGGAATGGGCAGAGAGCAGCTCATAGGGAAGGGAGAGGGGGGCACGCAGGCGGGACCTGGGGGTGGGCAGGAGAACAGGGCAGGCAGGAAGGCAGGCTCTGGCTCCTGGGCATCTGTGCCCGTGGACACGTTCGTACGCCTGTGCATGCGTATCTTGTTCTGAGGGTTTGAACGGGGCTGCTTCCTGAGTTTTAATCAAACATTCATGAGAAACAAGAAGAAAAAGAAGAGGAGCTTGGGACAACAGGAGACTCAAAGCATAAACCTTCTCACGCATGTCACAGTCACCCTGCTGCCTTCAGGGCACTGGTCTACGCTCACAGGCATAGTTGCATAGATAGGCTGACACAGAAGACACGCACAGACACACCACCACCACCAGCCGCACTCACATGGACTGCAGATACCCCAGCTCACACTGACACACACAGACATGAAGATACCCAGACATACGTGTTCCACAGACACTGCAGTGGTTCCTCTACACGGCATCAACTTGAATACACACACAGCTAGCCATCCAGGCCTACAGGCAGCCACACAGCCACACACACAGGTGACAGAACCCAGAGTCCCCTGGGGAGGACTCTCACACCCTCCCAGCGCAGCCTCTGTTCTCCAGAAGCTAGCAAAGGCTGATGTCACCATGTCCAGGAAGTTGGAAGGTTGAGCCTGAGCCAGGCGAGTTGTGTCGGCTGTGCCCCTCCAGGGTGGATACCTGTCACATGAGCTCCACTATAACGTTCTCAGGGTCACTTTAAAGAAGCGAGAAGGATGCACAGGTACAGAGAGACAGGCACGGAAAAAGATGAGAAGGAGGAGGCCTCTGAGGTTGGATAGGGCCGCAGGGAGCCCTGCTGCTCTGATGAGGGCAAAAAGAGAGAAGAACGGGAAGAAGCCGGATCTTCTTGTCCAGCACCAGGCTCCCTGGCCTACCCGGGCCAAGTGCGGTCGCCCAGTTGGTAGGACCCAGCCTGTGTTTCACATCCATGCTTCACAGAGCAGGTAATGTCCAGGCGGAGCCCTCCCTTCTGCTCTGCTGTGGGGGGTCAACCAGGGAAGTGATCTGTGGGAAAGGCCTCAGGAGTCGCTGCCAGCCCAAGATCCAACGGCCAGTGGAGTTTGTGGAGCAATTTCTGGATCGCTAGCATTTCCCTTCTGTGGGGAATTCCTGAGCTGGTAGGGGGAAGCCACACCCCAGTGCGGAGGAGCAGGGCTGGTGCAGTCCTGAGGTTGGGTGTCTGTGCTTGTTGAGGTGAAGACATCTGGCCTGAAGCTAAGGGCCTTGGAGAGAGGCACTGCCTGGGAGAAGCCTGTAGCTCTTAAGACTCAGGTGACAGGAGGGTAGCAATCCCTGTACTGTAGGCTGGCTCAGCCCCACCTAGGGGGCAGAGATCCTCGTGTTCTAAGTTCTCTTGGGCCAAGAGGAGGGGCAGCAGGGCCCTTGAGGAGGTCGGAGCAACTTGAAGAGGAAATCATGGGAGGCACGGGCTTCAGCCCAGCTTGGGTCCCTGGGTGCGATTCCCATTTCTCAAGGCCCAGCGTGGCCAATTCCTGTCCCCCACCAGGGAGCTGGATGTAGTTCCAGACTCAAAGCCCTGCTCCCTCTGTCAGGGCACGGCTACTCCAGAGAGCTTTGGACCTGTGCAGAGGCTCAGCTGGCCACCTGGTCAGCTGCCTGCTAGACGAGAGACTCTTTGACCCCCGGGCGCACTGTCTGCCCTGGTGGTGGGGAGGGAGGCAGGGTAGCGTCTGAAGGACTGATGGGTGTGAGCTTGAGGGTTGCTCCAGTGTCCCCTGTGGAGCCCTCCCCCTGCCCCTGGCTCTGTACACTGCTCTTGCCATTGTCCGGGCCATACATCCGGTTCATGGCATCGGCGATCAGCCCCTCCTGCTCAGGGGCCCCCACAGCATCACCGTCCTGGCTGTGGCGGTACATGTAGGAGGCCTGCTTCACAGAGCGCTGGAGCAGGTGCCGGCGGTAGGCCCTCTGGATCTTGATGGCGCACACCTCCTCATGCTTCCTCTTCAGGGTGGTGGTGATGGGCTCATAAGAGACCTTGGAGGGGTTGGCAGCCATGAATTTCTCCTCCATGGTCTGCTTGAGGGCATCCATTTCCCCAGAGTCACCCAGCACCTCTTTCGTCAGGGCAAAGAGGATGTCCAGACAGTGGATCTTGTCTCCCGGCACCATGGGCAGGTCCAGCGTGATGAGCTTGATTTTGTTGGGCTTGGCAATCTTCAGCGGTTCCTGCAGGGTGTCCACAAAGTCAGAGAGGCGGCTGTAGTCAATGAACTGCGTGGCATCGGGGTCGAATTTCTCCCATGTCTCATAGAACATCTCGAAGTCGTCCTCGCCCAGGGGCTCGCTGCTCTCCTCGGTTGCCACGTTGAAGTTCTCCAGGATGATGGCAATGTACATGTTGACCACGATGAGGAAGGAGATGATGATGTAGCTGCAGAAGAAGCAGATGCCAATGGAGGGGTTGCCACAGTCACCTTTGACAGTGGTGCCAGGGTTCTCTAGTGTGGGGTCGCAATCTGGAGGCCCGCTGTTGAGGATGGGGTTCAGAAGCCCATCCCAGCCCGCGGACGTGGTGATCTCAAAGAGGCAGATGATGCTATTGCCAAAGGTCTCAAAGTTGAACATGTCGTCGATGCCCGATTCTTTCTTGACATAGGCGAAGTTGGACATGCCAAAGATGGAATAGATAAACATGACCAGGAAGAGGAGGAGGCCGATGTTGAAGAGGGCAGGCAGGGACATCATGAGGGCGAAGAGCAGCGTGCGGATGCCCTTGGCCCCGCGGATCAGCCGCAGGACACGGCCAATCCGTGCCAAGCGGATCACACGGAATAGCGTGGGTGACACGAAGTATTTCTGAATCAGGTCAGAGAGCGCAAGACCTGCAGGGAGGAGCAGGAGTTGGGTCAGAGGGCAGGGACACAGGCTCAGGGGGTCAGCGGGTGTGCCCTGCCTCTGAGTGACCCAAGTGATTGGGCTGGGCTCTCCCAGGGCCCTTCTTTGCCCCAGTGGAGCTGGAGATGGGATGTGGCCAAGCCAACCCAGGGAAGGCTGTTTGTTGATGCCATGTGTGAGTTGGGCGTGGGACGGGTAGCACAGTTGTGTGACTCTGGGTATGTCGCTTGTTTGCGAGTCAGTTTCCTCCTCTATGAAATGGCAGAGATGACAGTGTCTGCCTCACAGTGTTTTATAGACAGAGAGTAAGGCACACCTGTGAGGTACATGGCACAGTGCCAGGAACAGCAAATGCTCAGTGAAGGGTCACCTGGCTATTGTGGTGACCTGTACAATGGTACACTTTCAGGAGTATGCACAGGGAGACGTTTTATATCTTTTACAGGGTAACCAAGGATGCATATCTGGGTCTGCCTGCCCGCCTCTGTCTCTGTGTCTGTGTCTGTGTCTGTCTGTCTGTCTGTCTGTCTGTCTGTCTCTCTCTCTCTCTCTCTCTCTCTCTCTCTCTATATATATATATATATATATATATATATATATATATATATATATAGAATCTCCAGCCTTTGAGATTTTTTTGTCTTTTTTTTTGGTCTTTTTGAAAGAGGGTCTCCCTACGCAGTTCAGCTTGTTTTCAAACTCTCACTGATCCTCCTTCCTCAGTCTCCCAAGTGCTGGGATTGCAGGCGTGTGCCACCATGCCTGGCTTACATTGTTTTATTTAATTTGGAGACAGAATCTCCCTAAGTCACTAAGTTGATTCTTCTGAGTGCTGGGATCACAGGTGGGCCGCTGCATTTGGCGAAGTCCAGGTATTTCCTGAGTTGTGTTTGTTGGTGTACACATGACAGGTCACCCCTGGATGCCTTTGCGTGTTAGGAGGGATCAGCGGTGACATACAGTGTGCTGGAGCATGCGAGCCGGGGTGTGTGTGTGTGCGCACATGGAAAGCCTCCCACACAGGTGGTACCCCACCAGCTCACCCACAATGGACAGGATGACAACCACAAAGTCGAAGATGTTCCAGCCAACAGTGAAGTAGTACTGGCGCAGGGCGAGCATCTTGAGCACGCACTCCCCTGTGAAGATGATGATGAAGATCATGTTGATGTTGTACAGGATGTCCACCTTCAGCTGGCTCTGGTCATCTGTCTCCACCATCATGGTGACCATGTTGAGGCAGATGAGGATCATGATGGTGATGTCGAACACCTGCTTCGTCACAAAGTCGTACACCAAGCCCTGGATCTTGTTCTGCAGCACACGAGTGGACATGGGGCAGGGTGGGGACAGGATGGGGACGGGCAAGAAGAAGAGGAGGATGGAGGGGACACAGACAGCTGTCAGGCGTGGTGGGGAGACCTGGGGCCTTCCTCTGAGACTCCCCAGCGTCAGATGCTCCTGTCACCTCTCGCCATCACCCAACATCATGGCTTGTTGGGAAGAGTGGACAGCTTGCTCCTCCCCAGTGATGGAGTCCCGCCCCCAGAGGGCCCCAGGGGAGGAAGGGGGTGGACACTGGTGGCGTGCTTAGAGGCCAGTAAGGGGTAAACCAGTGACTTGAGTCTAGCAGCAGCTGCTGGGTGTCACAGTATGAGCAAGACTCCTAAAGTGGACCCTGCCTGCCCAGGGGCTGCACTTCACCTGCATCCACCCCTTGGGCAATAGCCAGGTGCAGGCCACAGGAGGAGGAGGAGGAGCCACTGTACCTGAGGCCGTGGAATTGGCTTCTGGGGCTTCTTGGAGCCAAGCTTCTTCATGGCGTTGTAATATTTCTTCTGTTCCTCTGTCATGAAGATGTCTTTTCCTCCAAAGTATAGTGGGATGGGGCTCATAAGGCTGGTGTGGGGCCCTTCTCTGCTCTTCTGAGGTAGGCTCCCCTACCTCAGGCACCAGCCACCCCTGAAACAGCCTTGACTACTGTAGAAATGCTTGGTAGGAAGGAGGAGGCTCTGAGAAGGATAGGGCAGGCAGGGGAGGGAACTGGGAGGGATTGAGAGTACCAAGAAGGGCACTGTGGGGTGGCAGGCGGGGGAAAGGACCAATGCCTCCTAGAAGCCTGTGTTGGGCAAATTCCCAGCAGTGCCTTGCTGGGTCCTTAGAATAGCCCAGCAAGCTTGGCTGTAGCAATGTCATGCTATAGATCAGGAAAATGATGTCACCGTGGAAGGTACCCTGGTGGGATCTGGAATGGACTGGTTGACTGTCAGGCTGCTGGGGGCCACAGGAAGGAATGGCGGATGGGGGAGGGGAAGCAGGCGAGAGGGCAGCGGGGCAGGGCAGGAAAAGCGGGCCAGATACTCATCTTCTTCTTCTGCTGGTTGAAGTTGTCGATGATGACACCGATGAAGAGGTTGAGCGTGAAGAAGGACCCAAAGATGATGAAGATGACAAAATAGAGGTACATGTAGAGGTTCACCTCATACTGGGGCTGCTCCTCCTGCTGCAGGGGCCATAAGAGGCAATGGGGTGAGCTGTATACCCAGGTTTCTCCCTGCTGCCGAAGGTGCTGTGGGCAGGGCCCCCACCCCCCAGGCTGCTGGGCTCCCAAGGAGATGGCATGATGGATGCGGATGGTAGGATGTGCCGCGGTGGCCCTCTCCCCAGCCTCACTCACCAGCCACATCTCTGCGGCCCCACTCACCTCCCGGGAATCCACAGCTGCATACATGATGTCCATCCAGCCCTTGAAGGTGGCCTGGAAGAGGTGGTGAGACTTGCCCTGAATTTCCCTCTCTTCCCAGCAAGGCCCTCCCTGGGGGCCCCTTCCAGAACCCCACTGAGCAAGGATCAAATAGATGAGAGAGATCTGGACCCTGCCACAGTGTCCCACAGCATGCAGGCAGGGTGGGCACCCCCTGACAGAGCAATGGTGGTGTCCAGTACAATGATAGACTGGCAGGCACTGCTCTCCATTCTGGGCAGGGGCATCGGGTGACACTTACCACCTGGAGGAGGGAGAGGTAGCCTAGACCCACATTGTCGTAGTTGACCTTGACATTCATCCAGCGGACCTGGCCGGTGTGCATGAGGCTCTCACACTCGGACTTGTTGTTGACCTCGGAGATATCAAACCTCTCGGAGGTGGTGGTGTTGATGCAGTAGTAGAACTTTCCAGCAAATAGGTTGACCCCCATGATACTGAAGATGAGCCAGAAGATGAGGCAGACAAGCAGCACGTTCATGATGGAGGGAATGGCTCCCAGGAGGGCGTTCACCACCACCTGAGGGCCAGCGGCTGGTCACTGCCATGGCCCTCTGACTTGCACCAACCTGAGGACCTCAGGAAGGGGCTGGGAGGACAGTCATTCTGAGCAAGGCTGGCAGGGGGCTGTTTGCTAGGGTGGGTGTGTGGGGGGTGAGGATGGCAAGGGCTAGGGACTGCTGGCTGGGTGGTTGGGCAGGGTTCTCTGCTTGGCTGGAGCTGTCAGGCCAGAATAGGGCCACCGGGCTTCTCTGGAAGCAGCCCCGTCATGGGCCACCAGGCAGGAGACAAACACTTTCCTTGGCCCCCGTAGGAAACTCAGCCCATGTGACACAATCTTTGCTCTCTGCCCCACAAAATTAGTGACACATAGACACACAGAAAAAGCACAAAGAGGCCACCAGGGCCTTTGAAGCAAGATTCCAGGGCATACCCCCGGTTGCCCTCCAGCCCTGGTCACACAGGCCCACAAGGCTGTGTCAGTCTGAGGTGAGTCTGAGAACTGTCCCTGTTTGAGGCTCTGTTCCATGACGCTCAGGCAATGGCAATGAATGGCAGGTGCCTGTAGTGCCCGGGGAGCTCTGCTTCTCCTTGGGCTACTACCCGCCTATGTGGCCAGGGGCAGTTGTTTCCCTTTAGTGGGAAGGATTTCCCACCACAGAGGGTGGGCAGGCCCTGCCCTGCCCTGCAGTGGCTTCTAGCCTGCAGTCAGTGTACCGGCCAGGCCCCTGTTGGGTGACCTTCCCTCCACTGGAGAAGGAGGTTCCAGTCCTCTTGCCTACCTGGACCATAGTTACCTGTTAGTTCTCTCCCAAGGGCCCAAGAGGATCTTCCCAAAAGTGCCCTTAAGCTCCAGAGGATGACTCCACAGCTCAAGGGGACCAGGCTGGGGGCTGGGCACAGCACCGTACACACCTGCTCATGTTTCACCTCTCCCCCCAGCATGGGGTGGGGGGGTGCTGAGACAAGGAGAGAGGATACCTACAAATCCACAGACCTGCTGGCCTCCCTACTCTTCTCATGATTGCAAGTTCTTCTGGGCACTGCAGCAGCCTCTGCTGCCCCTAGTGGCTGCAAGAATGGGGCCAGCTGTGGGCGGACAGCAGATGTCCCCAGGGCCCCAAGTGGGCCAAAGCATGTCAAGCCTGAGTGGTAGCTAGATGCAGCCCTGTAGGTGGCAGCTGGTGCCCCCTCTGTAGCCCTTTCCAGGGGCCTCCTTAGTACCCACCCTCATGCCTTCGAATCGAGACAGTGCCCTCAAGGGACGCAGGGCCCGAAGCGTCCTCAGGGATTTGATGGGTCCTAGCTCAGAGTAGCCCAACCAGTTGGCAACAAGGCTGATGATGGAGACCTGCAAGAGAGGGGCAGGTGCGGCCAGTGAGTGCAAGAACCTAGCACTCTCTCAAGCCAGAGCCACAGCCCCTGGAAGAGACCTGTCCTCGAGGGGGCATCTTCCCGAGCTCACCGCCCTCTGGGCCCCCATCCTAGTGCATGATCCTGTCAGAAGGGAAGAGCAGCCTGAGACCTGCCCCAGGATTTCTGGAGTCTGCCTACCTCTCCAGCAATGTCACCAGGTAACAGGGGACACCCATAAGTGGGAGAGACAACACCACCTTCTCCACGGCCCTGCATGCCCATCAAAGAGGGCAGGAAAATCCTCCCCTCACATTGGCAGGGATCATACAGCCCCAAGGCCGGCCCAACCCCTGTGTCTGAGAGACAGGAGGGTGGTCTCAGCAGGGGCTGGTGCGGGTCGGGGGTTTTACTCTCTAGGGTCATGGACAGCTCCTGCCTCCCAAAGATGAGCTCCTGAAGACCCACGATCACAGCAGGCTCTGGCTTAGGGGTTGGGGCTGGCAGACTCACGTCCACAATGAGGAAGTCGAGCCAGCACCAGGCATTGGTGAAGTACACCTTGAAGCCATATGCCACCCACTTGAGCAGCATCTCCACAATGAAGACGTAGGTGAAGACCTTATCGGCGTATTCCAGGATGGTGCGGATGACTCGGCGCTGCTCGATGTAGATGTCTTCAAAGGCCTGGGGGACACCAGCATGACTGGAGGGTGGCTAGGGACTAGAGTCTGGGGCAGCCGCTAGGCCCCATGTCCCCCCCCCCCCATGCTGGTCCCCAGGAGCTTGCCATGGGGCAGCAGTGACATCTTCCAGTCATTACCTCCTGGGGAGGAGGAACTTCCAGATGGGGAGGAGTCTCAGTGCCCAGCCGTCTGCTGGGTGCTCTACAGTGAGTCCTCTTCAGACCTGCCCCCAACCATGCCCCCAAACTCCCAGGGCTCACCTGACCCCTCAGTAGCCAAAGGCTTACAAGGTTAGAGCCCACGGAACAAGGAGGCCTATCTGTCACTTTCAGAAGCCAATGCATTCTGAAACCTGTCCGGCAGGTGAGTCCTTTTCACCACTCTGAGTTGGGGACTCTGGGTCATGTCCATCCCCAGCAAGGAGCCCTCATGGAAACTCCTGGTGGCCTGGGACATGGGTCCGTCCCTGCCCTGTCCCCTGGGGCGGTGCCTACCAGGGCCCCACTGCTGAGTAGGATCATGAAGACAATGAAGGTCTCAAACCAGTTGTGCTCGACGATCTTGAAGCAGGCCCTGCGGAGTGTCCACCACTTCTTCCCTCGGCTCTGAGAGGTGTCCACATAGAGGCAGGGGAAGCGCTGCACACAGGCTGGAGACAGGTGGGCCCTGTGTCACGAGGCTGCCCCTGTAATGGCCACCACCTTGCTGCGCCCCAGGCCCAGGGCCCCTTCTTCCACCTCTGGCTCCATCTAGTTCATGGGGAGCTCAGGTCCCACCTCCACAGCCCACTCCTCAAGCAGATGGCAGGTGCTCTGCAGAAAGAGGCCTGGGCCAACTGTGCCGCATCCTCCATCCCTACCTCGCCGGAGCAAGCCCCTTGGCTCAGCACAGGCCTTTAGAACGAAGCTGTTTCTCCAGGGCTGCCTGCTGAGGCCCAAAGCTGAGGAGCTGCCTCACACCTGGTGTGAGGCAGAGGTGGGGAGGGCAGGCAGGGCAGCCTCGGGGAGGAAGCCCACCTGATTTCAAAGCATTCTCTAGCCCTAGCATGGCCTCTTACCAGAACAGGGGGCCAGTGGCTGGGGGAGCCACTCAGGCGAGGTAAAGCCACCACCTTGGACATGCCCTTACCCTCTGTGAAGCACTCCTCGGGCTGCTCCCCCTCGGGGTCCTCCTCAGCCTGTTCCTCGGGGTCCTCCTCGGGGGGCTTGTAGTCGGCAGTGCTGCAGACGGAGGAGTTCCCATCGTAGAGGGGTGGCGGTGGCTTCTGCAGGGGTCACAGAGGCATGTGACCTTGCATCCTCCCACCAGGGGGGGGCAGGACGGGCAACCAGAAGGAAAGGAGAAGAGGATTGGAGGAGGGGTATGGTTCGTGCCTTTACTCAGCTCTGGCACTGTGCCCCCGTCCACATGGACAAAGGTGGCCTCTGTCCTTCCCTCCTGGCACATGAGGCCTGGGAAGGAGCACTGAGGGCACGAGGAGGGCCTCAAGGAAGGGGAGACTGGCCAGGATGGGGCTCAGGAGCCTAGGGGACCTGGGAGAGCTGATGGAATGAAGGCAGCCAGTGGAGGAAAAGGCCTGAGAAGGCCTCTGAGGATGTGGAGGGACCGGGAAGGACTCAGGATGGAGCTAGTGCCACAGCCCATGCCAAACAGGCCCCTGGCGCTCCAGAATCCCAGCCTCCCACCCCAGGATCTATTTGGCTGAAGGATCCAAAAAGGGTGGAAAATTTTCCCCTGCTAAGGCACCAGTTGGGTGCCAGGGGAACTTGATCGGAGCGGGGGCAGGGCTGTTGCTCCATCCCCTCCGGGCTCCTCCTGCCTCCCCCTGGCACTGGCCTGAGCAGGCTTCTCAGACCTGGCCTTCACTCTGCAATAAGGCCCTGTACGGCTGGGGCTGAGGCCCCCAGAGAGGAAGGTGGATTGGGCATCTGGTGGTGGTAGGTGTGGAGAAGAAGGGTGGGCTCGGCAGCAGCACCAGTGACCAGGGATCCAAAGACAGAGGATTCTTGTTCCCAGCTGACAGAAAGAGAAACCGAGGCAGCACCGTGGTATCCAAGTTGCTTGCCTCACCTGCGCTGCCCAACTCCCATGATCCCTTGTGGTGTTCTGCCTATCTTCCTTTAGCATTCCCAGGCGCCCTCCTTTCCCAGAGCCTTGGCCCTGGTGTTCTCAGCCCCTCCCCCAGCGGGTTCCTCCTATCGAGGTCTAGGTCTGGCACCACACTTCCCGGGGTATTTATAGCTCAGCAGGCACTTGGCCCCCTGATAGGTCATCTTGCCACATATTTGGGGAGAATAAGAAGTCAAGAGCATCCAGGGCAAAGTTCACTGGGCTCCAAGGGGCCTAGGTGGGCTCAGGTCCCATCTCAGGCTGTGCCACAGCTCCCTGCTGTCACCCTTTTTCCTTGAGCCCTACAGTCCCTCTCCTCGGGGCCTTGGGTCTGGACCTGACCCATTGGTAGACTGGTACCAGCTCCAGGGGAGATCTGAACAGAAGCACGTGGCTGTGGCAGGGACTCATCAGAGGCTTTGAACCCAGAGGGGGACTTAAGAGAGGCTTCTGGGTGCCAACGCTAGGGCTGAGGCGCCAGGGGCACCTCAGCCATCCTGTCCAAGGGCGCCACCTGCTGGCATGAGGGTCAAGAAAGTCTGTCATGGGGTGGGCATTATTGCCCCCATTTTACACATGGGGAAACTAGGGTCAAAGAGAATTTGCGACTTGCCCCAGGTGACACAAAACTTTGAAGCCAGTAAATCTAGTTCCCGGCCCTCCAGCCAGACGGGACAGGCTCACCTTGCCATCTTCAGGCTCCGAAAACGTGTCTGTCTCCTCCTCGGTTGGCATCTCTAGGTCGGATTCCTCGGAGGCGATGGGCACCTGGATAGTCAGGTAGGGGTTGTTGATGAAGTTGAGGTGGTCCAGCTCAATGGTGGAGGGAGGCCCGTTGGCCAGGCCCACATGGTTCAGGATGTGACCGTCCTTCTTCAAGTCCTTATCCCCCTCATCGGGGGGTGGCTCCTTCTTCTCGTCCTCAGGGGCACTCTCCCCCTCTTGCCCAGTCTCTCCGGTGCCCCCCGGGTCTCCAAGGCTGAGCATTATCTCCTTGGGGCTCAAGATCTTGCCACGCAGCAGCCCCAGCAGGAAGGCCTTGGCGAAGCCGATGCCCCACTTGATGCGCCCAATGGCGATCTGCAGGTTGTTCATCTCGCCATCCTCGTCGGAGCCCGCCAGGCTGTCGGCGCTGAAGGAGCTCAGCAGGAGGGCCAGGAACAGGTTCAGGACCTGGCAGACAAGTCAAGGAGAGCTTCAGGGCGGCATCTGGTGTCCCCTTCCCCAGCTGGCATGGGGGCATTTAAGTAAAAGGACGTTAGCTAATGAAGAGCAGGCCTGAGAGGGTGCGTGCGGAGGGACACCTGGATGTCACCCCACTGTGCAGACTTGGGAATGGAGGCTTGGGCTTCTAGTTGGACTCAGCAGCCCAAGGCAGTGGCAAGCTCTGGGCAGGTACGGGGTGACAGGGGGTCTTCCTGTGGTCTGTCCTCTGGAGTAGACTGGGTGCCTTAATCTTTGAGCCTTTCTCCTGATCTGTTAAATGGGACTTCTGGTAGTCCCTGTGCTCCGCTCTGACCCTGTTATTCTGCAAGGGACACTGAAATAGCAACTGTTCACCCTTTCCTCTCCTGGGGGCTCCCCACCCCACCTCCTCCTGGTTACCTTTTTCTGTCTCTACTGCCAGGGACTAACGAGGCTACTGGTTGCCCCCCCACCCCCTTCCTACAGTGGACAGATAGTCACTGAGCTCCTGACACTGTTGGTGACAAGTGGCCTCAGGAGTCCACAGTTTGGAGGAAACAGATGTACTATACGATCAGACAGATAGGACCCAGGGGGTTCCCCTGACAACCGAGAATAAGCTGCACAAGCTTTGCATCCCAGGTTGCCAGCTGCGTGTCCTGAGGCAAGTTGTTTCACTGTCCTGTGCCTCAGTTTCCTCATCTGTTAAGTGGGGGTGATCTCATCACTTGTCACGTTGCTGTGAGCAGGAACAGATTCACACAAGGGCAGCTGCTCAGGACAGGTTGGCTGGTGTGATGCAATGGAAAACTGTACAAGCTACAGCCAGGAGCACAATGGACGTTCATTCTGCAGGTGAGGAAACTAAGTCCAGAAGGGTAGAGTGATTTGCTCTTGGACAGACAGCACAGTCAGAACCCAGGTTCTAGGCATTGCGTATTTGCAGGGGGCAGTCTGCTTTATGCCTCCACGTGAATGGCACCCACGGAGCCCACAGTGTGGCAGTCCTCCTTCCACCACCCACGAGGGCCTGGCCAGTGGGAGAAAGGTGAGGCTGGTGTGTGTGGGGGTGCTGGTCCCAGGTGGCCAAGGTGCAGCCTGGTTCTTACTGTCAGGGTGGGGGTGGACCCAAATGACCAGGGGCCTGCGGGTGGGAGGCTATGCCCTTGACCCTCCTCTCCAGGCACCTCACTCTGGCTGGAGGGTATCTTTCAAGGTCTTTCAGCACTGTCTTAACTATCATGGTAATACTGTGCCTGTGAGGCAATATATCAAACTGCTCTCTGAGAGGGTTGGCGGTGAGAGTTTCACACCCACGCCACCACCGCCACTGCCACCTCAGTGTCCTCCAGCTCCCTTTCTACCCTGGCTCCACCCACATTTATTCGTCTTCTTTCTCCCTCTTTTGGGGAGGAGGCCTCTGGTTGCCAGAAACACATCTGAGATGGGAATTAGCTGCTCTCTGGGTCAGCAGGGTTTGCACACGGCTCCTGCCTGGGCCAGAAATAGCCTCCTGGGGCAAGGGAGGGGTATAAAGGAGAGGAGGGGGGTGGAGGTCACGTTCCCCTAGGGGCTCCGGGGGGTGGGCTGCCTATGACCTCGTCACTTCCTCCTTTTCTTTACCAGAACCCAGAGGAAGTGACCGAGTACTGTGGATGCAGGGGGCACAAGTCCCACATTCCTTGGAAGGGTGCCCTGGTGCCCGCTGGCAGACACCTGCTTTTCTGAAGCCTGGGGAGGAGGATGGGCGGGGACGGTGCACAAGGAGCTGTTGACTGCTGCCTCTCCTGGGGCCGGTCCAGTCCCTCTGAGCAAACTGGAAGAGCCACAGGGCTGGGCTGGGAAAAACGTCTGTGTGTGTGCATGTGCATGTGCATGTGGGTGTGCACATGTGAGTGTGCCCTGGTATGTGTGAGGGGAGTGATGGCCAACAGGCAGTGCAACACTGTGGTTGCAGACTCTGGAGCCAGATTGTATGGCTCGAACCCTGCGTTCTTCACTAATCCACCACCACAAGCAGACAGACCTGCACAGCCCCCATGGGGTGGTGACACCGGGCCAGCAAGCACAGGCCACACACCCAGCATGCTGGAGAGACAGTGAGCCAAGGCGCGGCCCTACAGATGTGAGGTGCTCGCCGTCGAGGCTGCAGCCCTGGGTCAGTTTCTCACCAGCCAGCCACATGCATGGTGCTGGCAGTGCCCCCTGTAGGCTATGGGAACTGGCATCTCCTGCCTCGAGGGCTGCTGGGAGGATTAGGGCTGATACACCCAGAGCCCCGGGGAATGGGGACTGGCACCTGGCAGAAGCCCAAAAGTGACGCAGGAGAATTTTGCCAATGCTTAGTACCACTGCCTCCCTTCTCCACCCCTGGCAAGGGTATCTCACCAATTTCTGGAGCTACCAGTTTTATGACACTAAGCCACCTGCCTGGGGTCGGTCACCTGTGCTGGCTCAGGCACCAAGGGGCTTTGCTGAGCATGGAGACGTGCGGTCACCATTCCAAGAATCAGCACCCCCATTTTCCAGATGAGAAAACCAAGGCTCAAAAGGCAAACTCTTTTGCCCAAGTCCTCCCAGTTAGAAAGTGGCAAATGCATTGTTGCATGTCCGCCCCCAGGGACAGAATCCTCTGTAAATTCTTTTGGTCACTTGCGAATTTATATCCCCCAAACTTCTACTCAGGGCCTGTGGCCCTGCCCAGAGCTGAGCCTGGGCACCTACACCATCTCCCTGTGCTCCCTCGGATGCCACTGTCTCAGGGACAGCAAGCCTGGGCTCTCTTGTCTAGCTGTCCCATGGTCTCCTCCTTCTGCAGAGGTGACACCCCCATCCCCCACCCCCCTGCCCCCGACACCACAGCTCAGCGATATCTGAGAAGCGCTGACCCAGCAGCCCAAGGATTCCACAGGTCTTTGCGGAACATGGG
>PVKN010001729.1:0-15912 GCA_004027915.1 Capromys pilorides | reverse complement strand
CACACGGACAGGAAGAGTCAGGGTGGGCATTGTTAGGAGAGATGCGAGATGCATGGCCCAGCCACCAAAATGCCAGCTGGGAGGCCCCGGGCCTGCCCCGGCCTCACTGCCCCACCTCTCCTGTACAGCCTCACACATGGCTCCCCATGCCACAGCGAAGGGCAGAAGGAGCTCTGTTCACATGGTACTGGGAATTGAACTCAGGACCTTGTACTGGCCAGGCAGGCGCTGTGCCTCTGAGCTACCTCCCGGGACCTGGGTGGAGCCTTGGATGTCACCTCTGCATTCTCCCAACACTGGGACCTATTTTCCCCAGAATCAGAGAAGGGGAAGAGGGGAGGGGAAAACCAAGAGGCTAGAGGTCCCAGTCCCCTGACGCTGACTTTCTGTGCACTAGGAAGGCCGGTCTTCCCAGCACTCTCACGAGGACTATTTGTTTTCATTTCTTAGTTTTTGGTTGTTTTGAGACAGGCTCTTGTTCTAGTGTCCACGTGGGCCTTGACCTCAACTATTCTCCTGTCTCAGCCTCCTGAGTGCTGGAATCGCAGGTGTGTTCCTTTCCACCTGGCTCTGGGAGCACCTGTTGTTCCTCTCCTTATGTGATTGGTGGAGATTCCAGCCTGCCTAGAGATAGTCATGGTTTCGGGGTGACAGCTCTCCAGTGTGAGCTGGGATTGTAATGCATGTTACTTTCCTCAGCGGACTACCCACCCCTTGCTTCCCTAAGCTCGGAGCTTGTCTGGAATGCAGATTCCCAGGCTTTGGCCTATAGCTGCTAAATCAGATAGCCTGGGAGTAGAACCAGAAATCTCTGTTTTAAGAAATTCTAAGTGATTTTTTTTTTTTTTTTTTAAATCTCTGAGACAAGGTCTTGCTGTGAAGCCCAGACTGGCCTTAAGCTCACTTTGTAGACCAGGCTAGTCTCAAACTTGCAAGGATCCTCCTGCCTCGGCCTTCCAAGAGTGCTGAGACTACAGGCATGTGCCACTAAGCATGGCTTGATTCCAGGTGATTCTTAAGTGGTTTTATGTAAATTGTTATGGGGGGGAGAGGGAAGAGCAGAATACCTGAAGTGGCCTATAGTTTCACTACTGGGAAGAAGGTCCTCAAGAGCCATCCGATGGAAACCTTTGAGAGAGACTGGACACCCCTTGTCCACTTCCTAAATGAAGATGGGAAGCTGCGTGGCCCTGTCTCACTCACCACCAGGTTGCCGATGACCATGACCATGAGGAACACGGTGAGGCACATGGCCTGGCCGGCCACCTCCATGCAGTCCCACATGGTCTCGATCCACTCTCCACACAGAATGCGGAAGACGATGAGGAAAGAGTGGAAGAAGTCGTGCATGTGCCAGCGGGGCAGGCTGCAGTCCGCCGCGATCTTGCACACGCACTCCTTGTAGCTCTTGCCAAATAGCTGCATGCCCACCACAGCGAAGATGAACACAATGATGGCCAGCACTAGCGTCAGGTTGCCCAGGGCACCCACCGAGTTCCCGATGATCTTGATGAGCATGTTGAGTGTTGGCCAGGACTTAGCCAGCTTGAAGACCCGGAGCTGGGGAGAGCAAGGGTGTGTGAGGGGCCCCCTCGGGCAGGCAAAGCCTCCAGAGAAAGAACAAGTTAGAACCCTTGAAGAAGCCTCAGGTGTCTCTGCTAGATGGGGACACTTAAGTCCTCCTCTGGAAAGGCTGCAGACCAAAGCATACAAGCAAGCCTGCCTGTCAGGATTTGTTTCAATGCCAGCCCCCCCCTCCCCCACCACCAGTAAAAACGGTGGTGAAACACAACTTGTAGAAGCTATGTTGGTTGGAGGTGGATGGCAGGTCCATATATCTTTTGTATATATATTTTTTTTTTGTATACGTGAAAGTTCTCATAACAAAGTTTCAAAAAATAACGTGTGGTCCTCATAGGGCAGAGGAGAGACCAACACTGAGGTTCTAGTCAGACGCTGAGGAGCTGCTGAGCCTTTGTTTTCAGGCATGTGGTGTAGCACTGAAGACCCATGGTCATCCTCGGCCTGGGACTCTCAGCATGGTGCCTGACGGGACAGGGGACTTCCTATCACCTTGTTTATAGGTAAGAAAGGTACAGAGAGGCCAAGTGGTATGCACAGTGCAGAGAGGCTCATCTCCAGCCCTGTGGCTTCTGGGGTGGTTTCCTTCCCACCTCCATGGTAGCCCCTGGCCCTGTGGGCCTCCCCTACCAGGCGGAAGGAGCGGAGCACAGACAGCCCCTGCACGTTGGCCAGGCCTAGCTCCACCAGGCTGAGGGTGACGATGATACTGTCGAAGATGTTCCAGCCCTGCTGGAAGTACTCGTAGGGGTCCAAGGCAATCAGCTTCAGCACCATCTCAGCTGTGAAGATGCCCGTGAAGACCTGTGGGGGGGGGGGGGGGCCCAGTCACTGCACCTCAGTGAGCACAGGGCCCTGAGAGTCCTATAGCCCCACCCCATCTTTTGGCAGAAGCTATAGAAACTAGGGGAAGTGGTCCAGAGCTCTGAGAGAGGCAGGGAACAGAACCCGTGGCCCGTGCATGTATATTTGTGTGGTAGATGCAAGGCCCATGCCATGGGCAGAGGTGGGTACAGTGCAGAGACCTTGTCCCATCCCTTTCTGGCCTTGTGGCAGTCACTTCACTTTACGGGTCCTCCACCCAGACATAACATTCTGCATTCACGGGGCACAACCTGGTGTGCGCTGTGACCTTGTTGGTAGCCTCATCTCTACAGAGTTTGGAGGGGTGGTCACGTTTGTGTCCTAGTTGAGCATTGCAAGCCTGTGGAGGTCCGCAGCCAGGCTTCTCGGCTCAGGCTGCGCCTCTGTACCCCAAGCCTCTCTATTGGATCCAGTCCTAGAACTCAAGCAATCTCGATGCCCTCAGGGCAGGGCAGGAGCCCAACAGGACACCATCAGTGAGAAGGCCAGAACTGTCTGGCTGATTCTGGAGGCTACATGGCCTCTAAAAGCCCCATGGGTGTGGCCCCGTCCTGCCAGGCACCAGCTGCCCTGGGGTGACAGTGTGCCTGAGCACATGCTGAGCCCCTCCCAGGAGTTGTCCCTGGCCACAGCAGGTGCCCAGATGGCCACACAGTGTGGACAGGGAGTGGGCAGGTGGTGGGCTGTGCCCGTCATGCACACTGCAGCAGCTGTGCCCTAAGTCCAAGCACGCCCTTGGCCCCCTGGCCATCCTGGCCGTGGTTGCACTGGGCATCCACGAGATAGATACACCCGCCTCAAGGGCTGTAGAGCCCAGAGCCTGGTTCTGTGCCACCCATCTAATCTTGGTCCTGCCCTGGCCCCTCTTTCTCTCCCTGAGCTTGCCTCTCCCTTGGGGCTGGGGGAGCATCTCTCCCATTTGCCATCCTGGAAAACTGCAAAGGGGACTGAGAAGGGTGGAGTGGGGTAGGAGGGGGCAGCGGCTTTCCCTTTGTCAGGCTCCACCGGGGCTGGCAATGAGGTGATAATGCTCCTAATGGGCAGGGATAAGCAGGCGGATCAGGGCATGTCAACAATGGCGGAACAGCAAAAGGCTGGGACAGGGAGCGGCCTGGCCAGGCTGGAGAAATGGGGGGTGCCATTCCCTGGGGACTCCTTGGGTACGGGCATGGGCACCTAGGGGTATACGCCCCACTGTCAGGTCCCTTGATCCCTTTCAGGCCTATGAAAACCTACAAACATGGAAAACTGAGAAACCTATCCCCACCCAGTGTCCATCCCCTCCCCCCCCCATCTCCAGGGCAGGCTTGAGTCTCAGCTCCCCCAAGAGAGCAGCACCTCAACACACTCTCTCTGTCCCCAAATACCCTAAAACCCAAAGAAGGCCGCATCTCTCAGTTCCTCCCCATGCCTACCTCCCTTGGACAACTCACACCCTAGAGAGGCAGTGAAGACTCAGCTGTCTGCAGGCCCCCTACGGTGTTCCCATCTGCTGAGCCTGCTGCCACCACTTCCCACTCCATCCCCACACCACCCCCTCTCCACCCCTCCCCCCCTTACCAGGTTGCCCACGGAAAGCACATTGTCAAAGTGCTCTGTCATGGGGTAATGCTCCATGGCCATGAAGAGGGTGTTGAGCACGATGCAGATGGTGATGCCCAGGTCCACGAAGGGGTCCATGACGATCAGGTAGATGATGCGCTTGAACTTCACCCAGGGCACGCAGCAGTTCCAGATGAGCACTGTGTGCGCACACTTGTACCACCACGGGGGACACTTCTGGTGGGCCTCTTCCAGCTCTGGGAACGGGGTGGGACGGGACCCCCATGAGAACCTCTCTGACTGGCGCTTCTCTGTCCCCCCTCCTTCCACACCCCACCTCTCAACAGCCCGACTCCCCACGTGCCCCATGCTGTGTTTCAGCCGTGAAGAGTCCCCTAGAGGCGCAGGTATCAAGGGTTCAGAGTTCAGGTGTGAAGCCTATAGAGGGGCTGGGTCATCAGGGCACCAACATCGCCGAGGGATGAAGCCACTGACGAGCTCGCCGGCTGGTTGGCTGGCTGGCTGGCTGGGTGTGAAGGGGGCCTAGCTGAAGGACGCAGGTCTCCGTGGGGTGTGTGCTCTGAAGGGTGCATCTGCCATCTGGTCCCTGACCTTCTGCCTTCTCTGGCCCTCTGCCTCCTGGCTGCCAGGCCGTGAGGGGCCTTCCTCAGCCATGATTCTGTCTCTCCTCAGGTGCACGGCAACGGAACCAGCCCAAACAGATGAAAACCTCAGAAACCATAAGCCTTCCAGCGGCACACACCTCAGAAGCTCAAGAGGCGGAGGCAGGATGAGGAGCTCAAGGCCATTCTACCTGCGCAGTGAGTTCAAGGCTGTTAGGGTTTGTGTCTAGTTGTCCCCCCAAAGCCTCATGCAGTCATGGGGCGGGGGCTCCTAGAGTTTGAGAATAACTCATGATCCACTGGGACTATGGGTGATCCAAGGATGGGATTATGGGTCTGAGCACTGCTGGGATTATGGGTGTGGCCTGAGGCAGGTAGCCTGAGGCAGAGAGCCTGAATGTAGCATAAGCAAGACACACAGACACTCTCTCTGTTGCCCTTGTTGATCTCTTGCTATTGTTGTTGTTCTGCTGCCATGAGCCCCTCTGCCTCGGAGCCAGCCGAGTATGGACTGAAACCTCCAGGAACTGTGAGCTCAATAAACCTTTCCTTCCTTCACTTTGGGTGTCAGGTATTTGTCCCAGCAACGAGAGAAGAGTAACTCAGGCAAAGGCCTAGGCTACCCAGTGAGAACCTGTCTCTAAAAGCCCAGCAAATAAACAAAAAGCACCCCCAACAACAACACTTCCGTCTTTTGAACTGTTACATCCGGTATTTTATCCTGGGAGGGGGGCAGTTAACCTGGATTACTCCAAATTACACCGACTTAAACTCCACTTCACACAGCTTCATGCCTTAAAATCCGGGTCTCCTGGGCCCTGAGTCTCAGAAACCCTCCCTCTCCAGGGCCTTGGTGTCACTGCAAGGCCTGTCCTGGTGCTCCTCACCCCTGCCCTGTCCAAGGACCTCCTCCTTCCTCGGGAAGCCGGACCCAGGCTCCGCCTCAACGCTCTCCTTCACGCTCCACCCACTCAGCGCACCACACAAAGTCTGTGTGGTAAGCTCTGGTCCACCAGGATCTCTGACGGGTTCCAAGGGTTGCAATCCTGGCAGGGGAGAAGCCCTGATTCTGGTTGGGTGCCCCAGGCCTGCTCAGGGCAAGGAGGGGGCCCACGTGAGGGCGTCAGGCCTCAGACTCACAAGCTTCTCAGGAGCAGACCGGGACCCTGTGGAGATGGTCTCTCCCCTCTGCCACTATAGACAGACCCCCTTCCTTTCCTGTTCTGGTCACCCCAAAGCCATGGGGGTTCTGTCAGGCCCGTGGGATGCAGCTGCTCCTCCACCTGGCCTCTGTGGCCTATGGGAGTGGCTTCGCGTAGGCCACTGTATCACCAGAAACTTATAAGGTGAATACTATTAGTACCACCCATTTTGCATGTAGACAAAGAAAAGGGACTAGAATGGTGGCAGCCACATGGAAACTGTGGGCATGACCCGCACCCTGCCCAGGAAGCAGGAAACTGTAGTCCCACCGCCCTGGTACTGAGGGGACCCCATATCATACAGACGGTCCCTAGCAAGGGCAAGGTGAGGGGCCAGGGTTTCCCGGAGCATTCTCTGGCGGGTTGCAAACCACCTGAGCACGCAATGCAAGTTGTTCCTATGTCCTGCAGGCGTCTGCAAAGCCCTGAAGGCCCCCAGTTCCCAGTTTTCTACTCAAGGCAAGCTCACCTAGGGAGGGGCCCGATGACCACCGCAGGTTGGTGCTCCTCGCCTCTATCCTCCCTGTCCCCGTTTCCGGGTTTTCTCTTGCTTTTCACTGCTCATCCCTGCCTCCCTCCTGTCATCCGCCAGTACACCCACCTATCTGCGGCACTTCTGTCCCTCTACCTGCCTACCTCCTACCCACCCTTCCTTCGATCCTGTGTCCTTATTCTCCTCCTGGGACCTTGGGTGACACAGGACTTGGGCTAGTTTGTGGATCTCCCTAGGCAACTGGATTTTTTTTTTTTTTTTTTTTTTGGTCTTTTTGAGACAGGGTCTCACTATGCAGTTCAGGCTGGCCTTGAGCTCACTTTTGTAGCCCAGGATGGTCTCGAACTCGCACCGATCCTCCTTCCTCAGCTTCCCGAGTGCTGGGATTACAGGCGTGCACCACTACGCCCAGCACAACTGGATTTTTGACTTTCAACTTTTACCCAAAGAACACTGCAGGAGCCGCAGGCCCTCGGTTTCCGGAACCTTCAGCCTTCCTGGTTAGTATTCTTAGCCTGTCCTTCCCCATTGCCTTGGCAGCCCCCAAGGCCCTCCCGGAAGCCCCCAGTTCCTGTAGTCTCCTGGTATTGTAGTCAGCACTGGGCCAGGTTAGGACAGGACTATATTTATCACAGCTCATTTCTTCACGCTAATATTAAGTTACTGTGCTCCTAAAGCTGGATACAGCCAGGAGCCATCTACCTCTCAGGAGTCTGAATGGCCAGGAGGGCAGGACAAGGCCGAGGCAAAGGGTGTGAGGCACCAGCACTCACCCTCCATAGCATCTGAGATGGCGCTGTCGGCACTGCAGCTTGGCCTCGGGGGCCCCTTCTCTCCAGACACGTCCAGGCTGCCGTTGCAGTCCTTGCTGAGGGCTGGGTCTCCATCAGCCTCCCCACCTTCCAGAGCCTGGGCAGCCTTGGCCTGCAGGGTGATCGGTGTGAGGTCCAGCAGAGCCAGGGGTGGATGCCTCGACTCCCAGAGCCTCTTGCCGAGCTAGTCCTCTAGGAGGACAGCCCCCTTCCCGGCTGGTGCAGGTGGAGGAGGGTCTCAGGGATCAGGTAGGGATCTGGGAACTGGGAACTGGGAACTGGGAACCTTTATCCAGGAAGGCCCTTGACTCTCCGAGGCCCTGAATGGCTCTATGAGCCATGAGATAGAGACAAAGGGCAGCTGCTCGCTGCAGTGGCACGGGGACCTGAGGCTCCCTCAGCTAGGACCTCAGAAGAAGCATGAAGCCCTAGATCTCTAAGCTGTGGAACCTTCACATTCCTTGTAACTGATGAGGAAACTGAGGCACAAAGCAGAGAAACACTGTACAGTGCACCCTTGACTTATGAACTCTGTTCGTTCCTGAGGGCTGGTTGTGACTTAAGTAGTCCACCGAAGGCTCAGGCTTCTCTACACCGCCTTAAAGTCCCTGTCCATACACAGGCTGATCTCCGTGTCCTTAGAGACACTGGCCCAGGATTTCTCAATTGTATGGGTATAGGAAAGGATGTTGGAGTGCTCCTTCCAGAACTCTTTAAAGGTTAAATATGTATCTGATTGTTTGTTTGTTGGTGGGACCGAGGTTTGAACTCACTACCTTGCACTTGCCATGTAGGCACTTGCTCCATGGAGCTATCTCCCCAGCCCCTAAACATGTATCTGAGACCATTTGAGAGCATAAATAGCTGGCATTCGGGTTATCACTCAAGACTTTGGTTTCAAAAGTAAAATTCCAGTCACAGCCCAAGTTGTCCGTGTGTCAGGCTTGTTGTAACTTGAGGGTCCACTGCACTGCCTGGGTGTCACCCAACCCCCTCAAAGCCCCTCACCTGGGACCTTCTCTTCCCCTTATCCTGCACACTCCCCCTCCCTCAATCTGCCCAGCAGCACCAGTGGCCAAGTAGCCCAGGCCCAGGGCAGGGGGTACCTGAGCCCTTAGGTCCTTAGCCCCCCACCCCAAGCCATACCTTCTCCAGCTCCTCCTGCTGCTTTTTGAATTTCTCCAGCATCTGCTGAAACTCCTCCTCTTTCTCCTGATCTTCGGCTAAGGTGGCCTCGTTCTGCTCAGCGTATGCCATGGCCACCACGGCCAGGATCAGGTTGATGAGGTAGAAGGATCCCAGGAAGATGATGACCACAAAGAAGATCATGTAGGTCTTGCCGGCTGCTCGAAGGGTCTGGAGGTGGAGAGAGGAGGGAGGGGCCCCTACTGACCCTCCACACGTGCGTGACGTAGTTGACTGACAGGAGAGGTGCCCTTTGTGGAGCCTGGGCACTGAGTGCTTTCAAAGCAGGCTAAGACATACTCTGGGGAGTTTTAAAACCTATCCAGCAGACTTTGGTGTCCCTGTGGTCCTTGGCATCCCTGGCTCAAAGAGTCCAAGGACCCCCGTGGGCGTCTTGAGGTCCAGGACTGAACACTGGCTTTGCGGCCAGCTTGGATCCTCCCTTTGTCTCACTCAGAGCCTGGTACCTTGTAAGAGCATGACAGTAGCTATCACTGTCTGTGCTGCTATTGGGGATATCGTGAATGTCAGAAGGGGACAGAAGGCCTTGGCCTACCTGTCTTGTAAATGCCAGGCATCAAATATAGGCATCCCTCGGTATCTACCGGGGTAGGTTTCACAGCCCCTTGGACGTCAAAATCTGCCAGTACTCAAGTCCCTTTTATCAAATGACGCAGTGTTTGTATCTATACTAGGCAGTGCCTCCCTTCCCTTTACAGCATGTCTAGATTATTTACAATATGTAATGTGATACAAGTGCTATGTAAATACCTATTGTATTAGAAATAATGACCCCAAAAAGTCTGCTCATGCTCAGTACAGACACAATTATTTTCTTCTCAAATATTTTCAACCCGTAGTTGGTCTAATCCATAAACGTGGAACCCATGGCTATAGAGGGAGGATCAGCTGTGATCGCTTTTGGGCAAAGTGGAGGCTTTCATGTTTTTTCCAAAGCTGAGTCTCCAAGCGGCCCTGCTGGCTCCTGGGAAGCCTACGGGGCGCCTGAGTCCAGGCTGTGCCTGTCTCAGACCTCAGCTCATCCTCAAAGATGGGAAAAGAAGGCAGATAGTGGCTTGGCTCAGGGCAGGTGGTGGGTGTCAGAGGTCTCCAAAACATGGTGGGAATGTTAATGGGGTGTGGAGGAGGAGATGGCCCAGTTGGGGGGCTTGGCCATAGGCTCTATGAGGCCCTGAGGAGACTCTGGGGACAAAGCAGGGTGACTGGGTGGAAGGGCAAGATAGGGCAGCTATACCAGCTGGAAGAGGTTTTCCCAGTAGTCCTGCGTCATGAGGCGGAAGAGAGCCAGAAAGGCCCAGCTGAAGGTGTCGTAGCTGGTGTAGCCATAGTTGGGGTTGCGCCCAGCCTTTATGCACTCGTATCCCTCGGGACAGTGCCTGGGGATAGGATGGGGGGCTGGCTTTAGCTACGGAGGAGCACTCCCACTGGGGGACACATGGGGGACCTCCACTCCATCTGCATCCCCATCCAGGCCCATGGGTTTTCCTCATGCACAGATCCTTGTCTTTCATCAGCTCCCACCCCCAAGGACCCTGGCGCTCCTCCCTGACCCCACCCTCACCCCCACTCACCCAGCGTCACTGCTGTTCCCACAGAGCAAAGCATCATTGGAACCCTCCAGGAAATAGAAGTTCCCTTTGGGAGTCAGAGATCACATATAAGGGGTGTCAGCCACATGGACACAGAGAGCACCCATGCCCATTTACACCTGCAGACAGGCCTGTGCACACCACACACACCATGTGGGTGCTCCCGGATATCCCTCCTACTCCGTAGAGACAGGTCTAGGTTCCAAGGTTTTATCTACTGAGGGAGCTCTCAGCTCCCAGCAGTGCTAGCTTGGTGCTTTCTGTGGTCATGAAGTCAGGATTCGGCAGGGGCCCAGGGACAGGTACGAAAGCATGTGGGGCTACATGAGTTACACCAGGCCCTGACCAGAATCAGGAGCTAGAATCCAGGGGCTGAGGGAAGAACAGTAACCATTTTAAGTTGTAAGAAGATCCTGTGTGAGCAAATGCTCCTCACACAGCAAGGATATGCATATAGGGCTTGTGGGTTCCCAGTAATGGTCTTGCCAGGGTGTGAACAAAGCATGATAAAGGAGAACAAGGTGACCGACCAGTCAGGGAAGAGAGACTGTAGACCGTCACTTTGTATAGTGATAATCTTAGGATTTTGAAGGCAATTTGTCCTTTGTTACCGCAGTAACCTCTTTCTTTTTTTGAGGCAGGAGTCTGGTCACATTGCCCAGGCTGGCCTTGAACTTACCATCCTCCTACCGCAGCCTCCCGAGTAGCTGGGACTACAGGCGAGCTCCACCATGCACTGCCACACTAACCCTTTGAGGAAGGCACTGCCCTCTCAGTTTTATAGGCCAGCATTCTGAGGGCAGGGGAGACAGAGTGACTAGCCGGAGGTTACATGTGTGCTGGTAAGCGACGGAGTTAAACTCTTGACCCTGCCTGATTCCTGTATTGCACTAGAAGTAGAGGCAGGGGTTGCCCTGCTGGGGACGGGCCTGTCCCTACCTGCCTACCTCCGTGCTTACCTTCATCGCTGATGTAGGCATCCCAGTCAAAGGTGTAGTTGCTGGCCCAGCTCTGCTGGCTGTTCCATGTATCATTGCCGTACCACATGTCATTGCCATCCCAAGTGTTATTGCTGTACCAAGTATCACCGCTGTACCACGTGTCATTGCCAGACCATGTGGCATTGGTGTCATTGAAGGGAGGGGGCCAGCGGATGCACTTCTGCCGCAGGTTTCCCATGAAGAGCTGCAGCCCCACCAGGGCGAAGACACTCAGGCAGAAAACAGTGAGGATCATCACGTCCGACAGCTTCTTCACTGACTGGATCAAGGCCCCCACGATTGTCTTCAGCCCTGACGTGGACAAGGGTAAGAGCATTGGCAGGGGTGGGCCCCACTGCCCCTGCCCCAGCCTCTGCCCACTTCCTCCCCAAGGCTTGACTGCCAAGCGGCACCACTTCCCTGAGTCTTCCCGAGGGCACTCCGCCCCTGTTTGACACATCTGCAGGGGGCGGCCTTGGAGTTGCCCTGGAGTTGCCTCGGCCATACGGGAATGGACCTGGAGCTCAGTGGGCTACGCCTGACCTGCGCAACAGTGCGGGGGCACACAGAGAGGCCTCCCGACGTCTGCAGGTTAGCGCTTCCAAGGAATGTTCTACGGATCTCTAATCTCCCTACTGGGGTCCTCAAATAAGAGGCTTGATCATGCTTGGGAGAGGCTAAGCCCTGCAGTTTGCCCTTGGAATACCATCACATAGGTAATTCTATCAAAGTCCCGCAGAGGCAAATAAAAACTTTAATGCCATGATTTCTTCGGTTCTTTGCCACAGAACCGGTTTTCCTACAGTGACTGTGAATTGCCAAGAACCTGCAGGATTTACTTCGATAAGCTGTGGACTGACTTTGAAACATCGCTGCACTCTGTCTCTTCAGACAAGCAAATCATAACCATTCTGATAGAACGGGCGGGGCTTCCAGATTCTCATCCTCAAAGTCTTCCTTGGGTCTGATCATTGTATCTTTGCCCTTCCCTCTTTTTCTTATCCTGATATGGAAATCAAATGCTCAACAGCCTCCTTTGAGAACCTTCCTGAGCCCAGAGGATGCTGGAGCCCGGCCCAGAGTAAGGCCTAGGCCTAGGCCTGCGCTGGCTCCTGCGGGCTGCTGTCACACCTTCTCCTGGCCCAGGAGAGGGCGCTGGCCTAGGAAAAGCTGCGGTGCTTCTAGGATGCTTGTTCTCCATCCCTTTCCAGGGCCTCCCTCATGCTAGTCAAGTGCTTACCTCGGACTGATACCCCCAGCCCTCTGCACACTCTTTGAGGGGCTGAATGAGTTGGGTGCTCTGTATGTCGTGCTTTTTTTATTTCTTATTTGTCATTGTGCTTCTGGATGCCCGCATGACTGGGAAGTCACTCCACCCTCACGTCAGGCACGAACGACTACAAAGTGTGGGCTGGGCCCTGTTCTGAGCACCTCCTAGACGTGAAGGCACCTACTCCTCGTAACAACCCAGTACGTGGCACTCTTAAGCCATTGCCTTATTCTTCTAGGTAAGGAAACGGAGGCATAAACAGGTTAAGCCAGATGCCTAAGCCATGGAGAAAACTGAACCCAGGCCGCCTGGCTCCACGCTCTGATCTCTCACCCGCCATGCTCTCCCGCCCTTCCGATGTCCAGCCCAGGCCGGAGGCCCCTCTGCTCTCTGGCCATGTGGGTCCTTCTGTGTACAGACTGGGGCGTGTGTCCTACACAACACAGCCTGGGAGTATTGTGAGCCTGGGTCAGGTTACCAGAGCTTGAGCATCAGATTTCAGGCCTGGGCGTGGTGATGGGCCTATCTTCCCCTTTCCCAGTACCTGGGATGACTGTGATGGTTTTCAGAGCTCGAAGCACCCGGAAGGTCCTTAGGGCTGAGATGTTGCCCAAGTCTACAAACTCTGTCACATACCTGGGGGGAGGGGGTGAGACAAGGGGATTGAGGTGGGGGCTGTGTCAGAGCTGGGGTGGGTGGTGGGGCAGATCCAGGACAAGGACCGATGAGTCCTTGTAGTTGGGGTTACCACAAGCGGCTGGAGGCAGGCCGGACACCTCCAAGCGTCCTACAGAGCCTAAGAATTAGAATGGGCAGTGCTAGGGTAGCACTGCTGGGGAGTGAGAGTGGCATGAGCAGCCCAGTTCACCAGTGAGCAAGAACCAGGGGGGTCCTTGCATATGTAAGGAGGTGCTGTAGAGAGGGGATAGGAGGAGGGACCCCCTGCCAGGCCATGGGACAGCTGCTCTGAGCACAGCGCAGGTCACCCTCTGCACAGCAATCCCTTGGAGAGGCTCCACGGCTCTCTGAAGTTTAGCCTCCTCCCCCTGCCCACCCAGCCCGAAGATGCCCTCAGCTCCTGCTCACGCCATTAGAATAACGCTGAAGTCCAGCCAGTTCCAGGGGTCCCGGAGGAATGTGAAGTCATCGATGCAGAAGCCTCGTGCCAGCATCTTGATGAGGGACTCGAAGGTATAGATTCCTGTGAAAGTGTACCTGGCGGGAGAGGCCAGCCAGGGCCCGGCATGTCACCTAGTAGGGCCACGGAGGTGAAATGTGCCCCTGGGGTGAGGACACTGGGAGTGACAATGTACGCCTCCTGACTGAAGTTTAGGAGGTGAGGAGGGCATGGTGACAGTGCAGCGTCTCCCCTGGGAGCCAAGAGCAGTGTCACCAAAGCCCCTCAGAGGGGTAGACAACCAGGAGATGGGCTGTGTCCTGGGGCCTAGGGGAGGGGAACTTACTCCACATTCTTGGACCAGGGAGGAGGGTCACTCATGGTCATGAACACGCAGTTGGTCAAGATGGTGATCATGATGAACATGCTGAACAGCGTGGGGGTGGGTCAAGGAATGGACAGCGGAGGCTGGAGGAGGAGCCCACAGAGACTCCGGGTGCGGAGCACCCCCACCCCCCTCCCGCCCCTCGCCTCCCCAACTCTCTTCCTGGGCAGGATATGCGTGGATGAGCACCTTGATAGCGCCCTGCCTGACCACGCTGAATGGGCTCAGCATGTAGAGGGCGGGGGTGGCTGAGAAGCGGAAGATGGCCTTGCCCTTGTTGAGCACAATGAAGGTCTGAGAGACAGAGAAAGCCAGTGAGACTGAGGGACACATGGAGGGACAGAAGCAGGCAGACAGGAGAGCTCTCCCAGGCCCAGACCTTCTTGGCACTGTAGTAGGGGTCGATGTCTTCCAGGGGAATGCCGATGACTTCCGGTGGGGGATCCCCATAGATGAGGGGCAGGTTCTTGCCGGCTTCCAGGTCGCTGCGTGGCTTCCGCTCAGGCTCATCTACCTCCATCTGCTTATTCCGCAGCAGCCGGGCCTCCTCCTCCATTGCCCGCTGCTCTATGGCTGCCAGGGACTCCCGAGTGAAGGGGCGCAGGCTTTGGGGGCCCAGGGGGAGGGCGGGCACAGAGGAGCTGGCCATCCTTGCATCCTGGGCTCAGGGGCCAGGCGAGTGGCGGGCAGTCAGCCAGCTGCAGGGTACGGATGCAGGGTGCTGGGTGGCCGGGCCTGTGCTCTGCTCCTCACCTCCTGCCTGCCCCGAGGCAGGGCCAGGGAGGTGGGAGTGCAGGCCCTGTCAGGACCAGGAGATGTGCCTGCTGGGCCCAGATACTGCGGCTGCTGCACGGGCGCCCAGCACGGAGCATCCCCTCCCGCTCTGCACTGCACTGTGCCCTGCCCAGCAGGAGGTGGGTGGGCTGCCTTCAAGACCGAGCAGACCAAGCAGATCTTCCCTGGCCTCGGAGATTTGGGTCAATGCCCCAGAGCCCTCAGTACCTCCTGGACCCAAGCTCTGGGAACTGCATGGCTTCAGCCTAGAAGGACAGAGAGAGAACCATGGCTGATTGTGTCCATGTGATCTCTACACAGGCCAGGGCAAAAGCCTCTGCAGGACCAGCCTAATGCACCAATGGCAGATGGATTTCACCTTGGATCCGTGTGGATCTGGTGATGTAAGCTGCCTGGAGATGTGGGTGGAGAATGCTAGGGTCTCTGCCAGACTCCAGGAAGAAGATGGTGGTGATTGATTAGTAATGTCTACCAGGGACACAGCTGAAGAACATGGTATCATTGCCTGTTTTTGCCATTCTTGGCTAGGCTGAAGGGAATAGGGGAATGGAGGGGTGTGGAGTTCCTTTCTTGGTCTTTGAGGTGCTTAGAGGGCTCTGAGAGGAGGAAAGGGAGGGCCTTAGGATTTGCAGAGGGTTTTAACAGCTCCTCCTGGGGCCAGCAAGATGGCTCAGCGGTCTAAAGCGCCTGCTTACGAAAGCTTAGGCAACTGCAGGGACCGAAGTTCAATCCCCGGCACCACATGCTGCACCAGCACCACTCCCAGGCAGACTGAGCTGGCCATAATATATTTAAAAAAAAAAAAAAAAAAAAAGCTCCTCCTGTGGCCCTGTGAGAACCAACTTCCAAAAAGACTAGGGTGGCCTGGGGGCTATAGCAGGAAGACAGGGTGTGGCTAAGGGGCCATGTCAAGAGAGCTGCAGATGCTAACATACAGAAGAAAGAGGCACAGCAGGTCATGGGAACAAGGAGATGGGCGATAGCGCCAGGAACAGATGAGGGCTCCCGGGTCTGGGCTAAGCTGGCAGTCCCCGTGAGAACAGCCTTGGGAAAGAGTCCCTCCCCAGAGACTCTGCAGCCTTGGAGTGTTGTGTGGATGGACGGGAACAGCCCTGATCCTCCCCCGGCCCCGGCCCTGGCCCCTTCTGCCCAGTGCCTGAGCCTATAGCCTATAGAAGGGCAGTGTTGGGTCACTTATTGAAAACGGCTCTGGGAGGAGAATGGCCACTTTAGCGCCCAGCCACAGGGGAACCACCGCGGTCCACGCACATAGACCCACAGCAAGGCCACAGGCACGAAGCCCAGAGCCACCTCCTCTGACAAGGGACCCAGACAGACCCTCAGAGACACCCCCCTGACCCCCCCACCCTCCCACCCACCCTCCCCCGCCGCCCAAGCTGCACTGACTGCAGCCCTGCCATAGCAGGCTGGCCCAGGCGCTGAGCCATGTCCC
>PVKN010001728.1:0-48604 GCA_004027915.1 Capromys pilorides | reverse complement strand
ATTTATTTATTTATTTATTTATTTATTTGCTTGTTGTGTTTGTTTGTTTCTTTATTTATTCATTTTGTGGCTGGCTCAGCCTGCCCTGGTGGTGGCGCTGGCGCAGCATGTGGTGCCGGGGATCGAACTGCAGTCCCCGCAGTTGCCTGAGCCCTCCTAAGCAGGCGCTTTAGACCACTGAACCATCTCGCCGGCCCCTGTACATGACATTTTTGCTTCTTTTTTTTTCCTATTCCCCTTCCCTCCCTTCAACCCTTCTTCCCCTCCTTATTTATTTTTTTATAGTTTTTATTTATTTATTTTAATTTTATTTGTTTATTTATTTATTTATTTTATGGCTGGCTCAGCCTGCCCTGGTGGTGGGACTGGCGCAGCATGTGGTGCCAGGGATCAAACCGCAGTCCCTGCAGTTGCCTGAGCTTTCCTAAGCAGGCGCTTTAGACCACTGAACCATCTCGCAGGCCCCATTCCCCTCCTTATTTATACAAGTGTTGCTTGCACTTTTTTCTTCAGTGTCTCCCCCCCATCCCTTCCTTCCTTTTCCCCCTTCTCTTGCTCCCTTTCCAGATTCCCAATACCTGCTGTACCTTATGGTCCTTTATTACACTTTCAGCCTTTACACCAGAAAAACAGTGCAGTATTGAAACACATATTCCCTGTTTATTTCACTGAAGAGTATGGTCTCAAGTTACATCCATCCAGCTAGAAATATCTCAAGCCTTAGAATCACTTTTCCATTTCCCTTCCATTCTCTCAGTTTCAGGCATTCTAGTCTCCAACCATTATCTTATTCTCCATAGGTTGACAATTCTAGCAATCCCTTCATAGCACTGGGCCCTATAGGCAGTCGATTCAGTGGTTTCTCACCCTGCTCAAATCCTCCCTTCCTTACACAGCTTGAAGTCCTGTCAATTATGTATACTTTAACTTTTCTTTCTCTCATTTCATTTTATTTGTTTGGCCAGACCACGTGTTTTACATGATAGGTGGAATAATGGCTCACCAAAGGTGTTCACATACCTGTGAATGTTATCCTCCAAGTCAAGGAAGAATTAAGATCAAAGATGAAGCCAAGATTGCTAATAGAGAGATTACCTTGGACCCGTTGTGATCAGGAGGATCCTTAAGAGTAGACAGGGAGACAGGAGAGGTCAGAGTGATGAGAAATGAGGACCCAGCCTGTTCTTGCTGGCTCATAAGACAGGAGTCTCCATGCAGGAAGCAGGGGGCCACTTCCAGAAGCTGAAAGATTAAACAGATTCTGCCCATGTAATGTATGCATATCCTCCTGTGTGCTTTTTATTTTTATTTTATTTATTTATTTATATTTGTTTGCTTGTTTGTTTCTTTATTTACTTATTTTTTTTATGGCTGGCTCAGCCTGCCCTGGGGGTGGGGCTGGTGCAGCATGTGGTGCCGGGGATCGAACCTTAGTCCCTGCAATTGCCTGAGCTTTCCTAAGCAGGCGCTTTAGACCACTGAACCATCTCACCGCCCCCCCCCCTTTTTTTTTTTTACCATGTGCTTTTTAAACTTCTTTTATTTTTTTTATTGTATTTAGCATAGGGTCTACAGAGTCATACCTAAAAAGAAAAAACTGTGAAAGGAATGCAGCCTTGCAGATACAGTGAGACCTGTGTGAGGCATCTACAAAACTTCTACGAAAATAGTTGTTGCTTGGTATTAGTAGCAGTTTGTTCCAAGACACCCTGCTGTACCAAAATCCACAGATGCTCAGGTCCCTCATATGGGATGTTGTAGGTTTTTTTGGTGGGGGGGTTATGAGCAGAATAGATTTATTGGGGGAAAGAAAGCTCCTGTCCCAGATAGAGATAGGAAGGGGGACTCCGAGTGGGTGGTCCCTCAACTGTATGGATTCTTATTCTTTTTATTTTTTTTATTATGACCGGCTCAGCCTGCCTTAGGGGGTGGGGATGGTGTAGCATGTAGTGCTGGGGATCGAACCGCGGTGTCCTAGGCGCTTTAGACCACTGAGTCATCTTGCCAGTCCCAAGAGATGTTGTAGTATTTGCATGTAATGTATACATGTCTTCCCATGTGCTTTTTAAACAGTTTCATTTTTTATTGTATTTAGCACAGGGTCTACAGGGTCTCATTACACAGATTGGACTCATAGTGATCTTGTTTTCAGCTTCCCGAGCTCTGGGATTACATGTACGCACCACCGTGCCCATTCTCAGTCACTGTCTCAGCATGCCCTTGAGGCAGGGCTGCACAGCATGGCACCCTGGTGATCAAACTGCGCTTTAGTCTGCTGACTCCCTCCCATGTACTTTAAATCATCTCTAGGTTACTTATAACCTAACACAATGTCAATTCTATGTATATACTAGTTATGGTATATTCTTTAGGAGCTAGAGATAAAGAATATACAGATATATTTTTTGATGTTATTTGTTTATTTATTTGGTACTTGTCTTGCTACACAGCTCAGACTTGCATTGATCCTCCTGTCTTATCCTCCCCAGCGCTGGGAATACAGGTGTGTGCCACCATACCCAGTTTCAGGGCTAGCATGATGTGTACCTGGGGTCAAATTTGGGTCTTTATACTTGCCAGGCAGGAGCTCAGATTGCTGAGCTATCTCCCTAGCCCAAAGTACACATATTTAGTATAGACACAATTATTTTCCTTTTTGGTGGCACTGGGGATTGAACCTAGGTCTTCATGTATGCGAGGCACTGTACCAGTGAGCTACAACCCAGATGTTTTTATTTTGAAACAGGATCTTGATAAGTTGCCTAGGCTGGCATCAAACTTGTGATCTTCCTTCCTCAATGTCATGGGTAGTTGATTTGGCCTGTACCTTCCATGTTTGCCTTTTCCAGCTATTTGTGTTCTATAGTTGGTTAAGTCAGGGTGGCAGGAGGCATGAAAATGGGGAACTATCTAGACATTTGTGTTATTGTAAACTACTACACTTGTGATAATTTGTTTATAGCAGCAGTGAGAAGCTGAAACACTTCACTGAATCCGAGTTTGGCCTATGTAGATGAGTGTGGTTGAGAAAACAGTCAATGCTGACTGGTCTTAAAATTCATAATTTTTTTTTTGGGACTGGGGTTCTAATTCATGACCTTGAACTTGCCAGGCAGGCACTTGCGCCACAGAGCTATCTCCCCAGCCCCAAAATTCATAATTATTATAAATGTCAAGCAGGCTCTTAATAATACCTGGCCACTAAATTGCATTTTTCTACTATACTCATTTATCTATTTACTAAATGCCTGTTTCATATCTTTTTTTTTTTTAACTTACTTTCTTTCTTTCTTTGTTTCTGTTATGGCCGGCTCAGCCTACCATGGGGGTGAGGCTGGCACAGCATGTGGTGCTGGGGATCTAACCGTGGTCCCTGTGGTTCCATCAGCTTTCCTAAGCAGGTGCTTTAGACCACTGAGATATCTGGCCGGTCCATACCTTCTTGCTTTTCAGATTATTAGTATCTCTCTGAGCCTTTGGCACTGCTTGTTTTGTTGAGTTCATTGGTAGAAGCAAGAAGCAAGCAAAAGAGAGCCAGACATGGTGGAGCAAACCTATAATTCTAGCACTGGAGGCTGAGGCAGGAGGATCACTATGAGTTTCAGGCCAGCCTGGGCCACAAAGTGAGTTCAAGGCCAGCCTGAACTATATATAGCAAGACCCTGTTTCAAAAAACCAAAACAAAACAGAAGACAACTTTTACAAGCTTCCCAGCACTGTTCCTGCTACATTCTCTGCCTTCTTTTTTTTAATTTTTTTTTAAACTTTTTTTTTTTAATTTTTATTTATTTATTTATTTGTTTGCTTGTTGTGTTTGTTTGTTTCTTTATTTATTCATTTTTGTGGCTGGCTCAGCCTGCCCTGGTGGGCAGCATGTGGTGCCGGGGATCGAACTGCAGTCCCCGCAGTTGCCTGAGCCCTCCTAAGCAGGCGCTTTAGACCACTGAACCATCTCGCCGGCCCCCATTCTCTGCCTTCTGCTCTGTCACTGAGGGTAACTCTCCATGTTCCTAGCCTAGCCAAGGCACATCCTTCGATTTATACAAAAGATCTCATCTCCTGTGTGTGAGTTTCTGGCATAAGGACTTTGACCCAGCAATTGTTTCATTGCTTTAAAAAGCCTCTCTGCCTCTGTTTCTATTTGCTTTTTTTTTTTTTTTTTTGCAGGACTGGGGATTGAACTCAGGTACTTGTGTTTGCCAGGCAAGTGCTTATTCTACTGAGCTATCTCCCCAGCCCTTTCTATTTGTTTTATTGCTTTTATATACATAAAGATTCTAGATTTAACTATCATTTTCTATGCTTCCAATTTCTTTTTTTCCCCTCAGCTTTCTTTTATTTTTATTTATTTATTTATTTTTATGTATTTAGTGCAGGTTCTACAGGTTCCTACTACACAGCTTGGACTTGTAGTGATCTTCCTGTTTTCAGCCTCTCAAATGCTGGGATTACAGGTGTGTGACACTACACCCAGTCTCAGTCACTTTCTCAGTGCACCCCAGGGGTGGGGCAAGCATAGTCCACCAGGGATCAAACCCTGGCCCATGCATTCTGCCTATGCAGGTACTTTAGTCCACTGAACTGTCCCCCAGCTTTCTTTTAATGGTACTAGGAGTTCAACCCAGGATCTTTGCAATGAATTACATACCCAGCCCTTTTTAAAGAGATTTAATTATTGGTACAATTTAGGTATATACAATGATCACATTCAACACAGGGCATTTGTACCCATACATGATACATTCAATTTGTCATTTTTTTCCCTTTTTAATTTTGAAATAGGGTCTTGAAATTGCCCAAACTGGCTGGGTGTGGTGATATTTAGCTGTAATTCCAACATTCCAGAGGCTGAGGTAGGAGGATTGCTTTGAGTTTGAGGTTAAATTTAATGACACACGGTGAGACCCTGGCTCAAAGCCCTAAATGACCCCTTTCCCAATTGCCCAGACTGGCCTTCAACTTGTGATCCTTCTGCCTCAACGTCCTGAGTAGTTGGGATTACATTCATGTGCTAGCACACCTGGCCTAGCTTCTGTTGAACTCATTCTGGTCAAACTGCTTTTGGCAAGGTCACCAATGACATAGTTAAATCCAACAATCAATTTTCTTTTTCTTTTTAAGAGCAGATGGTTTATTAGGGGAAAAAAAGCTTCTCTCTAGGAGGGACTGAAGAGGGGGGCCCAAGTGGGTTGTCCCCAGTAATCAAGTGGGTTGTCCCCAACACTCAATTTTCAATCCTCCTATTCCCACCTCCCCCCCTTTTTTTTTTTTTTGGTTCCGGGGATCAAACTCAGGATCTTGTTCTCACCAGGCAGGCACTTATGCTGCTGAGCTATCTCCCCAGTCCTCAATCCTCCCAGTCCTTGGCCAACAGTGTTTAACAGAGTTGACTGCCTCTCCAAGATACCCATAATTAATTCCTGATCTTCTTAGTACTTCACTGGTTGGTGCTGCTCAGATTCTGCTGATTCCTCCTAGCTGCTGCTGCTGTTGCTTTTTTTTTTTTTTGAGACGGGGTCATCTTATATAGCTCAGGCTGGCCTTGAACTTGTGGCAATCCTGCCTCAAATTCTTAAGTGCTGGTATTACAGGGATGTGCCCCTATACCTGGCCTTCCTCATACCTTCCAAAATACAGTAAAAAATAAATCCTATAAGGATATACCATAAGAACTAACACAAAGAATAGTTAATTCATTGATGATCAGCTGCTTGTTTTCACTAATCCACCAGTATCCCCTGCATAGAAAGAAGACTAGACCTCATATTAGGCTGTTTTAGGCCTTTTTTTGGTATTTTAGAGCAGGGTGGGTCTATAGGGTCTTCCAGGTCTCACTACACAGATTGGACTTGTAGTGATTTTCCTGTTTTCAGCTTCCCTGGTGCTGGGATTACAGGTGTGTGACACCACGCCTAGTCTCAGGCTCAGCAAGCCCCGGTTTGCGGGGTGGGTTGTGGGGCTGTATGTTAGGCTGGATCAGTGCTAGTTGCTGCATCCACCTAAGCAGGCACTTTAATCTGCTGAGCTATTTGGCCATGCCTTTTTTTAGCTTTTTGAGACAGGAGCTAGCTATGTAGTTCAGGCTAGACATGAGTTCACTGTGTAGCCCAGGCTGGCCTCAAAGTTCAGTAATAGTCCTGCCACAGCCTCTGGAGTGCTGGAATTATAGGCATGTTCCACCACTCCTGGATATTCTATGCAATTTAACAAGACCCTATTTCAAAATAAAAAAGTAAAAAACCAAAAACAAATAAACATATGTGCAGGTACAAATTCCCTGTGTTGAATGTGATCTTTATACATGCCTAAATTGTACCAATAAACTTTTTTTTCTTTTTTGTGGATGGCTCAGCCCTCCCTGAGGGTGGGGCTGGAGCAGCATGTGGTGCTGGGAACTGAACCTCGGTCCTTGCATTTCACCTTAGTCCACTGAGCTACCTCTCTGGCCTGTGCCAATAAACTTAATTAAATTAAAAATAAATATGAAAAGGGTTAGTTAGGCATATAACTCATTGCAAAGACCACGGGTTTAACCCCTAGTACCATTTTTAAAAAGCTAGAAAAAAATCTGAAATAACAAAGTTGACTATATCTGAAATTTTTATGTATTAGAAGGAATAAAAGAAGTCTAAAATAGTTCCTGTCCTTCCATTCATCTCAAATTATTTTAAGTTCTTCCCAAATTGCTGTTGGGTTTAGATGGTAGTGGAGCTGTAGTCATAAATAGAAGACTCGAAAGCCTTGGGTGTCAAGAGCTGGGAAGAGGGTCCATCTGTGTTTTCCAGCTACTAGAATTTGGGGTACTGAATAGAGCCAGTTGCTGAAAAACTGGGGGTTTGGTGGATACATTTTTTTTGTCTGTGGTGCTAGGAGGTGAACTCAGGTCTCTACACAACATAGGTACTAATATGGGAATACCATGTAATTGGCATGTGTGGTAATAACACCGGTGAATAAGTTTTTGGTGCGTGCGTGCGTGCGTGCGTGTGTGTGTGTAACATATGCTTTTGAAAATAAAAGCAACCATTTAAAAAATAAATTTCTTGGGCCAGCGAGATAGCTCAGCAGACTAAAGTGCCTGCTTTGGCAAGTGCAGGGACCAGGATTCATCCCCAGTGCCACATGCTGTGCTGGCCCTACGCCTGGAGTGCATTGGGCTGGCCACCACCGAGTTCTGGCCTGGTGGCGCACACCTGTAATCCCAGCGCTGAGGAAGTTGAAAACAGGAGGATCGCTATAAGTCTGAGCTGTGTAATGAGACTCTGTACATCAATTAATATATACATCAATTTAAAAAAAAGATTTAAAAATAAATTTTCCGGATATGGCATTTGATTCTTAAATACACATCTCAGGAAAGGAATATTTTTTTTTATTATTATGGCTGGCTCAGCCTGCCCTGGGGGTGGGGCTGGCACAGTGTGTGGTGCTGGGGACCAAACTGCAGTTGCCTAAGCTTGCCTAAGCAGGTGCTTTAGACCACGGAGCCATCTCGCCAGCCCAAAAAGGAGTATTTCTTACAAAACTACAACTAACAAAATAAGCTAACCCTTCAATATTATACAATATGCAATCTGTATTCAAATTTTTTAAATGGTATTTTTTGGTTTCATGAAACAGGGTCTTGCTATATATTCAAGCTGGCCTTGAATTCAGTATGTAGCCCAGGCTGGCCTTGAACTCATGGTGCTCCTCCTGCCTCAGTCTCCCAAGTGCTGGGATTACAGGTGTGTGCCACCACACTTGGCTTACAAGTGGTCTTTTTATCATGATATTTTTAGAATTAGGATCTAAGAAAGGTTCACACACTTCATTTGGTTGTTTCTTAAGCCTCTCTGAATATAAAAGATTTTTTCCACTTTTATTTCTGTGCTGGCGATTTGGGTTAGCCTGAATGGTTCCTTGTAGTGTCATAAACTTGTTCTCCTGTTTCTATAATTAATTAATTAATTGTCTTTTTGAGACAGGGTCTCGCTATGTAGTTCAGGCTGGCCTTGAGCTCACTTTTGTGGCCCAGGCTGGTCTCAAACTCCCACCAATCCTCCTGCCTCAGCCTCCCAAGTGCTGGGATTACAGGTGTGCGCCACCAAGCCCAGCCTGTTTCTGTAATTTAAATCTAAAGCCTTGATATATTAGGGCTTTAGCAGAAGAACAGATACAATACATGGTGTACGAATGAATAAGAAATTACAAGATTGCCTTACAACAGCCACAGATTTGGATAAGGAAGCGAACAGAGAGCGTCTGCACACTGGAGACTGAAGGATTCAGTACAAGGTCTGGAGCTCACTGCTCTGTTCGTGCTAGTCCATATCAGGAGATTGATGGGTCTATGATGCTGCCTGGCTCATAAGTCTAGGCCAGAAGGCTGAAGGATCCAAGGCAGAAGCCGAAGAGTCTGTCAGAATCCAGGAGAAGATGATGTCCAAGCTGACGGCAAAACCTGTAGCTTCTCCAAGGAAATGGAATGCCCCATCCTTCCTCAATTCCCCTTTGTATCCTTTAAGTGATGAGTCACCCTAAGGTGGGGTCCCTGAGGTTGTGGAATTGGTGAGTGATTTAGTTAAGCTTTTCACTTCTCAAGTTGACACAATTGATCAAACACTACACTTGATAAGATTAAGTTTTAGGGTGTTTTGGAACATGGGGTCAAATCCATGTTTGCTTTACTACTGAGCTATACCTCCAGCCCTTTTAACTTTAATTTTGAGACAGTCATGCTAAGTTGCCCAAGCTAGGCATAAACTTTTGTTCTGCTTCCGTGGTTGAGTGCCTGAAAATACAGATGTGTACCGCCATGCCAAGCAAGGTTCAGTATTTTTTATCACAGTTGCTTCATGGGTGAGGTACTGTACCTCCTATTGTGTTGTTTTAGGAACCATGTCAAGTTTTCCTTTTAATAATGTTACATTTAATTATGTGCTCAGTTGTCAGAGTCTGATCATTTGCAAATTTGCATTTTCCACTTTGATATCAGTATGTTTGGTATATGCTACCATCTCTTTTTTATTTATGTGGGACAGGGTCTTACTAAGCAGCTTGGATTCATGGTAATGCTCCTGTTTTCAGTCTCCCTAGTGCTGGGATTATAGGCGTGCACCACCATGCTTGGACTTGGTCTCAGGCTCAGCACATCTGCTGGACCTGGGATTGAACCCTGGTCCCTGCGCTTGCCAGTGCAGGCACTTAGTCCACTTAGTCAGCTTAGTTGCTGGCCTTTATGTTAGCGTCTTGTAAACCTCTCAGTCTTTAATCAAATTACAAAATTAAGCCAGCCATCGTGCTGCACTCTGTAACACTGAGGCAGGAAGATCATAAGTTTAAGCCCAGCCTGAGCAATGTTCTGAGACAATTGAGACTCTTAAAAAAAAAAAAAAAGACTGGGAATGTAACAGTATGAGCTACCCAGTTTGGAAAAAAGATTTTCCAATTTCACTCTGCTGTCAGTATTCATTTAATGAAAAAAATTAAATAGATTTTTTTTGGGGTGCTAGAGATTGAACCAAGGGCTATGCACATTCTAGGTAGGTGGTTAAGTTCAGAACCATAACCCTTGGGCTGGGTAGATGGCTCTGTGGCACAAGTGCCTACCTGGTAAGTTCAAGGTTGTGAATTTGAACCCTGATCCCACCAAAAAAAAAAAAAAAAAAAAAAGAAAGAAAGAAAAAGAAAAAATGGAAGCAGATCCATAACCCTACTCTTTACCCTCTATTTTTTAGACAGGGTTACCCTGAATTGCCCAGGATAGCTTCCAACTGGGGATTCTAAGTAGCTGGGATTATAAATATGTGCTACCATGCCCACACAAATGCTCTTAAACCTCATTTATTTATTTGTGTATGGCTGGCTCAGCCTGCCCTGGGGGTGGAGCTGGCACAGCATGTGGTGCTGGGGATTGAACCGTGGTCCCTTCGGTTGCCTAAACAAATGCTCTTAATGTTGAAATGTCATGTCTTTTTGTGTGTGTGTGTGTGTGTGTGTGGTACCAGGGATCAAACTCAGGACCTTGGGCTTGCCAGGCAAGCATGTATTCCACTGAGCTATCTCTCTGGCTCTCGTGTCATGTCTTTTTTCTAAATATCCTTTCTTTTTAGTGACTTATCATAACTGTAGAGTTTATTTTATTATTTATTTATTTATTTATTTTTGTATTTTAGGGAAGGATCTACAGGGTGTTCAGGGTATCACTGCTGGATCAGACTCACAGTGATCCTCCTGTTTACAGCCTCCCAAGAGCTGGGATTACAGGCGTGCACCACCACATCCATTCTCAATTGCCCTCTTAGTGCGCCCCTGGGGGCAGGCCTGGGGATCAAACCCCTGGCCCCTGCACCTGTCAATCCACTGGCCATTCTAGTTGTAAGCTTTATTTTATTTATTTTTTTTAAAGTTTTTAAAAAATATTTATTTATTTGTTTATTTATTTTATGGCTGGCTCAGCCTGCCCTGGTGGTGGGGCTGGCACAGCATGTGGTGCCGGGGATCGAACCGCAGTCCCTGCAGTTGCCTGAGCTTTCCTAAGCAGGCGCTTCAGACCACAGAACCATCTCGCTGGCCCTCTAGTTGTAAGCTTTAAATCCCACATTTGTGTTGGGAATGTTCACATCTTTTTCTTTTTGTTCACATCATTTTAAGTAAGGTTTCTATGGTTTTGCTTTTTCAGACAAGGTCTTGTTATATAGTTCAGACTGGCCTTGGACTTACTTGCTTATGCACTTACATTGCTCAGGCTGGCCTCTAACTCCCTGCAATCCTCCTGCCTTGCCTCCTGAGTGCTGGGATTATAAGCATGTGCCACCATACCTGGCTATATCTGCACTCTTGTGATGGATCTTATCTTTGAACCACTAGGGTAGGCAGTGACATTCTATAAAAATTTTGTTGTGAATTGTAATACCTTTGGGGAAATGTATAACACATGAATGCTGTCTGATAGTGGGTCTGAGGCTCTTAGGACTGGAGCCTGCCCAGAGTTTTGTTTTAGGTTGAACACTGTCCTGCTATGTGCTCTGTTTCATCTATAAGAGCAATCTTTGAGCTGAGTGTGGTGACACCTTCCCAGCATTTAGGAGGCTGAGGCAGGAGGATTGCAGCCAGTTGAATTCCAGCCTGGAATAACTTAGTGAGACAGTCTCAAAAAACAAAGCAAGCAAGCAAATAAAAAAAAGACAAAGACAGATGAAACAAGAGTGATCTGTTGAAACATTGTAAAGCTCTGTAGTATTTATTACTTGAGTCACTGGCTTTGGATTCCACAGACAAGAACTATATGGTACAAAAGAAGTCCAAAGTTCTTTTTTTTTCCCCTTTGGTATGGGGAGTCGAATTCAGAACCTTGCACTTGCCAGACAGGTGCTGTGTCACTGAGCTATATCCCCACTCCCCCAGGGTTCTTAACTACCTCTTTCAATCCATTATATCCTGTCACAGAGAAAAGATAAGTTGGCTAGAAGAGCAAAGCCTGTTTCAAAGTGAATAAAAGCAGATAGGATTCGAGAACCCTTTGTGATACACACCTGAAAAATTTAGTGCTGTTTTGGTCAGACTGGGCATATACGCTTTTGCCAGAGTAAACAGGAAGATAGTACCTTCCTCACGCTAGCTGCATGGCTTCAGAAAGGAGCAGATCCTGCTGGCTAATTACTCTGGAAAAAACAGCTAATTAGCAATTATGTGAATGAAAATTATCTCTTTTTCTGGCATGGTAGATGTGCTTTGGCATCCTGATGGAGCATACTAGCCAGTGTTTCTAAGTATGAAAAAAAGCTTTTATTATTTAAGGGAACATTTGGTGGTTAGTATCCTGACTGACCCTTCGGGAGAAAGTCTTATCTGAAGTGAAAAATTCTCCAGAAACAGCTCTTTTAGAGTAGGTGGAGACCTTTAGTACTTGCAGTCCCTTAATCCTCCAGCCCCCAATTGTCTGGTTAACCACTGCCAGACATAAAAGAACAGGTGATATAAAAGATCTAGCAAGTACCTACAGGCAAAGAGTCAGTCCACCAGGGCCTGGGAAGAGGGAAGGGGAAGAGTTGTTATTTGACAGGCATAGAGTTTTTGTTTGGGTAAAGAGAAAGTGGTGATGGTTGCACATTATTAATGGAAAGCTGCTATACACTTAAAATGCTTAAAGATAGCAAATTTTGTGTTCTGTGTGTTTTACCAAAATTTTAAATAACCTCAGGAACTTCCTGTCACAGTTATGGAGGCTGAAGTCCAAAATGAAGAGGGCAGCAGGTTAGTTTCTTGTTGGAGGCTATGGAGAGAATGTTCCATGCCTGCCTGTGTCCTAGTTTTGGAAGGAATCGACAGTCCTTAGAGCTTTATGGACTGTAGATGAATCATTCCATTTTCTACTTCTGTCTTTGATTGATTGATTGGCTGGCTGGCTGGCCTTTATCTTGTGGTGGCAATCCTCCTGCCTCAGCCTCCCAAATGCTACCATGCCCAGCTCTCCATCCGTCTTTATATGATGTTCTCCTCTCTGTGTCTGATTTGTTTACTTCTTGTGTGTATGTGGTGGGGGTGTTGCTGTGTATGCTAGGCTGGCCTCAAACTGATTCTTCCGCTTCAGCCTCCCAAAGTGCTGGGGTTCCAGGTGCTTCCTACTATACTGGGTTTCCAATTTACCTTTTGTAAATATACCAGTTATGTTGAACAAGCCTTCTCCTGTATAACTTCAGTCTTAATTAAATCTGCGAAGACCCTACTTCCAAATGAGGGCATATTCACAGGTTCCAGTCCACATGTAATTTTAGAGAGCCCTCTTGAGCCTCATACTATGCAGTGCTGTGGAGAAATACATTGATTGAATTCAAGGCCTCAGATATACTAGACAAATGCTCAGTCTGCACATGCCCTTTTCATGTTTTGTTTTTGTTTTTGGTGTTTTAAAACAGAGATATAAAAAAAATAAAAGAGAGGGAGGGAGAGAGGAAGGAGAAGGAAAAGGAGAAGAGAGATTGAAGATGCAGACTGGGAAGGAATGAAGGCAGGGACCATCTAGGAGACTGGTTTGTGCTGCTGGGCCCAAGGGGAGAAGAAAACGTCAGTGGGGAGGTGGTGGTCTGCGGTTTCGAACAGGACTGAAAGGTCAAGAAAGGACCAAAATATTCCAGTGGATTTGCCAATATGGGTAGTGTTTGTGCCCTTTATGAGAATAAACACCTTAGGCATATGTGTAAGAAGCCCAGTTTTATGTATTTCCAAACCTAGAGGCAGCAGTCTGTAGGTACAGTCAAAGCAATTTTTCATAGTTTTTTGTTTTTTTGACCTACCATCTAGATGTAGTTACTAGCATTTTACTATACTAGTTTTATCACATTTTTTCTGGTGCTGAGGATTGAATTCAAAGTCTCACATATGCTAGGCAAGTGTTCAGTCTGCACATGCCCATTCTTTTCATGTTTTGTTTTTGTTTTTGGTGTTTTAAAACAGGGTCTGGCTGTGTAGCCCAGGCTTCCCTCAAGTTACTGACCTTGCCTCAGCCTCCCAAATGCTGGGATTACAGGCACATGTGCCACCACTCCCAGCCTTGCACAAGCCATATCTATTCTTAACATAGATCTGTGTCAGTTCACCAGATTTTGGAGGAATATATTGCTATGTAAATCAGACATCAGAAAAATTATTAATGAGATTTCAATATAGACACTCCATTTAATGATCAGATATGATCCTGATACTGGGTTGTTGAATGAATTTGTTGCTAAATGGGAAACTGTATATAGTATATATATTGCAATATTCAGAACAAAGAAATGGTTGAGGGAAATTCCAGCTTGATGACTTCGCTTTCATTTGCATAACTTACATGCATAACAGTGTAAAACTACAATGCTGTCCAGTACAATTAGCAAAAAATCACAGTACTATATAATATAAACAAGTGTAGTGTACAAAAAGAAGACATTGAAGCTCTATAAACAAGATGTACAGAAGTATGCATAAAAAGATGAATTTTAAGTCGAATAGTACACCTTGGTTTGAACAGCTGTTTATCAATGGATATAGTATCTGCTTAAGGTTGCTTTTTTTTTTTTTTTCGGTTTACGTAAAAGAAACACAAATCTTAGGTATACATTGGAGAAGTTTTGTCAAATGCCTATACCTGAATACTCCAAACTCCTCATAAAGTATACAATGCTGTTACCACCCCAGAAAATACCTCATGTCCCTGCCCAGGCAACTCCTACTTTTCTCACCATAGGTACCCACTGCTGTGATGTTTTCCACCACAAATTTGTTTTGCCTGGTTTAGAACTTTATGCTTGTGAAACTAATTACTTTAATTCTTTCATGCCTGCCTTCTTTTGCTCAGCATAATTTTAATATCCATATGTGTATAAATTTCGTGCATGTCTTCATCCTGCAATTGCTTCTTATTATTGAGTATATTTTGTATGAGAACACCATGGTTTGTTGGGGTGGTTTTGTCTTTTTTGAGACAGGGTCTCACTATGCAGTTCACACTAGCGTGGCCTCACTTTGTAGCCCAGGCTGACCTCACACTCATAATGATCCTCCTGTATCAGCCTCCCAAGCACTGGAATTAGAGGCATGCCTATCCCCAGCTCATCATTGATTTATTAATCCAACTTGAACTCTTGATTTTTTTTCTAGTTATCTTCTAGCTTCTGGCTATTATGAATATGTTTATTTGTCTATTTGTTTTTCAGGCAAGGTCTCACTATGTATTCCAGACTGACCTAGAATTTACAGTGTAGCCCCACTGGCCTTGAATTTGCAACAGTCTGCCTCAGCCTCCTGAGTATTGGGGTTATATATGTGTGCCCCCATGCTAGGCATAAAGCAGTATTTTAAAAAAATGTTTATTTTGGATATATTCCTCAGATAGAGAAAAGTTCTTTTTTAAAAAAATGTATTTAGTATAGGTTTACAGGTTCCCCCAGCCTCCCAAGTACTGGGGTTACAGGCATGCACCATCATGTCCGATCCCAGTCGCTGTCTCAGCATGCCGTAGAGGCAGGGCCAGCATGGCACACCGGGGATTGAACCTGGTCCCCGCACCTGCCTAAGCAGGCCCTTTAATTTGCTGTGCTATCTGGGTGGCCCTAGAGGAAAGTTCTTTTCTCTTTCTGTCCATTTGTCTGTCTCTCTCTATGTCTCTGTTTTCTGTCCTCTGTCTCCATCTGTCTGTCTGTGTGTCTATCTGTCTTTCTAGATGGGGTCTCGCTAAGTCACTAAATTGTTTAGGCTGGACTTGCATTTATGATGTTTCTGCTTCTGCCTCCCAGAGTGCTAAGATTAGAGGCGTCTGTCACCATGTTCAACTGGGAGAAGCTAATTGTTAAATAATCAGTAATACCTGCTGTTTGACGGAAATGTGAACCATGTTCTTTAATTTATCCAGGAATCAATGTTTAATAATGTGAAATGTGTAGTTACAAGTAAGATAAAATATTTTCTGCCTGGATTAAAATGACCATCCCTGGAAACAAGATCAAAAGGAAGCAACCCCCCAAGCCTAGTTCTGCTATGACCTAGACTTTAAATGGACCTGTTTGCAATACTGGCATTCAGGTCACCTGCCTTTGCAGAGGAGGGTGCTGGGTACCGAGGATTGAACTCAAGAGATGTTCTACCACTAAGCTATGTTGCTGTGCTTTTTTGATTTTTTGTTTTGTTTTGTTTTGTTTTTGGTGCCGAGGACCAAACCCAGGGTTTCAAGCTTGCTAGGCAAGCATTCTACTGCTGAGCCAAATCCCTAGCCTTTGATTTTTTTTATTCAGAGATACAGTTCTGCTAAGTTGTCCAGGCTGAGCTTAAACGTGCAATCTCTATTCAAGCTTCCCAAATAGCTAGGGTTATAGATGGCTATCACTACACCTGATATGACCTGTTTTTCATTAGCCATATTTGATTTTCTCACTTTTTTTTTTCATTTTACATATTTGGTACAGGGTAGATCAGACTCATAGTGATCCTCCTGTTTTCAGCCTCCCAAGTGCTCGGATTATAGGCATGCGCCACCACACCCAGTCTCAATCACTGTCTCAATGTGCCCTGAACCCGGGGAGGGCATAGCACTCGGAGGATTGAGCCCTGGCTTTTGTGCTCTGCCTAAGCAGGCACTTTAATCCACTGAGCTGTCTGGCCAGCCCTTAATTTTTATTTTTATTAAGAATCAAAAGATGTGTCAGTTGTGTCCAGTGTACCCAAATGTACCTTTACAGGGAGCTGGACACAGATCTATGTCAGGATGGGGAGCTGGACCAGGATAGAGAAACGGAGCTCTGTGAGAAGGACAGCGATAACCCCACCCACCCACACATACTAAGACTAGTGAGAGCAGGCGCCTCCTGCCCCATAGAGTCCCAGTGTCTGGTGGCCAGTTTGGAAAGCAAAGCAGTTCCGGCTGTATTGCGTGTGACAAAGTTCCATTGAGTCAGGGTCTTGGCAATCAGTTTCTACCCCCCTCACATTCTAGAACAACATCACATGGAATGTGGATTTCTTTGTTTTGCTTCAGGTAGTGTCTCCCTTTGTGGTGTAGGCTGGCCTCATGGTGATTCTCTTGCCTCAGCTTTCCCAATGCCCTGAGTGCAGGCATGTACCACCGTACCCATTCATAGGGAGAGCTCTAATGAGCTCTTCATCAAGGAAGATCTCACCTGCTGCTTTGTAAACATTGCATCTTCAGCCAGACTTAGCTCTTTGGGGCTTAGGTACTGTAGTAGAGCTTACTGGCTTCTCCAGGTAGAAAAGCTTATCATTTGAGGTTGGAAGTTCCTCTGAAAAGGAAAGGTTTCTGGAGCCAGCTTGAAAGGGTGGTGGGTAGGATGGGATTGTTGAGAGGCTGAACGGCTGTGGTTGAGGAGGATGTTTGTATCTGGACAACAGAAAGGGCTCTAGAGCAGAGAAAGAAAGACACAGAGAGGAAATGCTTGCATGTTTGTGTATGTGGTCGCTGGGCATTGAACACAGTACCTAGGCAAGCTTCCTCTACTAGTGACCTGTACTCCTGCCCAAGAACAGAGATTATTTTAAATGGTCACTTGGGTTAGGCACAAGACCTCTAGGTGGGGTTAGTACCCAAGCAGTAAAGGTTAGTGAAAGCTTGCTTTGCAGGGGATAGGACTTGTAGCTCAAGTTTGATCACTGAGTTCCCTTCCTCTAAGAGTTCTTTATGAACAATATTTTTGTGTCCTTCAGCACATTCACAAAGGGGCCATAACTTCTCTGTCTCAGTGTTGGGTGGCTTGGATTTGAACTCAATCATTCCCAATGGCTTGAACCACTGGTGGTACATGCATGACTGTCCTATCAAGCAGCTTGTGCTGCTTCTCAGGGGATCTTTGATTACAATAATGTAAAGAAAAGCATTGATTTAGCAGAGGAGATGTCATGGGGACTGAGTTCCGGGGTCCTCTGCCTCAGGGATCACAGCAGCCCTGGCTGAGCACACTCCCCCTTCCTTCCTTCCAAAGGGCTCCACATTGCTGTGACAGTGAAGTGATTTCAGAACTCTGTCACCTCCTTTCCCTTGCCATATGAGACTTCTGCGCCTTCTCCTCCTCCCTTGCCCCTAGTTTGACTTCCTAGTTGACTGAGGCTGACCAGATGGCCACAGTTGTAAACCTGTCACCTTTAAGTAACTGTTTTTGTTTAGCTCATCCTTTTCCCACCTTAAAATCTGTAATGTAAAACTTTCTCTAACTCTGTCTAAGATTTTGGCATTTGAGCTCCTCTGAGCCCTGCTAGCCAATTAAAGACCTGGCTTTCTGCACCCCTTCAGGTGCCACTTGGTTCTTTGTGCCACCTGAAGATTCCTGTTATCCTGTTTTCTGCAACATTGTAATGCTATATTACAGTTCCCTATGGAAAACACTAAAATAGCATAAAACATTGTAATGTAGTTGATTTGTGACACAGCAGTTATAAATGCATATTAATTATGTACAACAACATGGGGGTATTTCCATGTTAAATTTAGGGAATTATTATTCATGAATAGAAATAAGTTTAATGAAATAAATAAATTTGTTGATCGTTGTAATACATTTTTTTGAGACAGGCTGCCCTTGAGCTTACTGTGCAGCCCAGGCTATCATCGAACTTTCAGCAATGCTTCTGCCTCAAGTGATTAGAGCTGTTTGTACAACCAGCATTACACACTGCCTGATGGAACAGTCATCCATGTACCACTGGTGGCTCAAGGTGGCAAGGATGTGCAAAAACAGTACTTAATGGAGAAACCATGCTCTAGGCAAGCAGTTTGCAGTACAGCTATTAAAATACAAAGATTTTTTTTTTTAACCACAGAATTAAAAACTAACATCTTGGGCCAGCAAGATAGCTCAGCAATCTAAAGCACCTACTTAGTCAAGCTTAGGCAACCGCAGGGGCTGAGGTTCAGTTTCCCGCATCACATGCTGTGCCAGCCGCACCCCCAGGGCAGGCTGAACCGTCCATAACATACATACATACATACATACATACATACATACATACATACATACAAACAAACAAATTTAAACAAACAAAAAACTAACATCTTTCCCTACCCTATAGTTTATCAGTGTTTCTCTCCTTGTTCTGTTTGAGAAGTATGGTTCTTTCCCTTGAACCAGTTACTCTTCCCTCAGCTTCTTAGCTCCCAAGCAGGCCCTGCCATGTGCAGAACTGGGAAGCAATTTTGGAAAAAGATATTTGAGCCCAGTAAGTTCTTCAGATCACTTTAGGGACCCTATGTATTATGGGTGAATACATGACTACATTAACAATGAAAAAAGGTGTATCTTTTTCCTTCCAGGATCTGGAAAATGGAAGTGAATAGAGGGGAAGTAGTTAAGTCAAACTGCCTTACAAAAAGCAAATAGCCCATTATCCATAGTAATGTTGTAAAAACTAATTTTATCCCTTCTCCATTTCCATTATAGACAAAGAATACCTATCATCCTAGGTAGGTACACTGAAGAGAACAAATAGAATGGGAGCGCTGAGATGCAGTCTTAGACCTTCTAATTAGGGTGGTCCAAACACTGGGAAGGCAGCTTGGTTGATGGCAAGAGTTTGACCCAGCCAGAAAACATTGGTGTCCAGGGGATAGTGTATCTTCCAATTTGTGCTTTAGCCAGAAGATTGATAAATGAGAGCTCCAGAGGGTGGATAGAACCCAGCAAAGGATTCAAGCTAATGGTGAGAAGTCTAGGCAGACTGTTGCCATTTAAAACGTTGGTATATGTCAAGTAGAGACTTTAACCTAGAACTAGAGCTCAAGGACAGTATTTTCATCTTTAGGGAAGAGGCCTGGCTGGAGTTGGAAACCCATGCTTCACAGGGGCTCAGGATACTGATTAGCGAGTGCCAAGTGCCAGTTCAGGAACATAGAAATACTGTAGACTAACAGTAAAGTGTGGCACACTTTCTCCTTTGAGCCTCTGGAATATAGGTCAAGGAAGCAGTTTTCTAGTTGAAACACTCTGGGTGGTAGAACCAGGCTGAGGGAGTGAGAGAATAAAGACTAACACTCAGGTAGGAGAGTCCAGTGCTCACCACAGTCGGTAAGAAAGGCTGTGGCTTCATGCTAAAGGCTGCCAGAAAAGGCAGGGAGGATCCTGGAGCCAGCAGGACCTTGCTTTTGCTCTGGTCATCTGCACATTCAGTTGCCTTTTAGCAGGTGTCTGCTTGGAAGATATGATCCTTGTCCCTCTGCAAGAAGATCATAGCTAGATATATAAGCAGGCAGGTCTGTAGATAAATTTTTCCTTTTCTAGTGCCACCACGCCCGGCCCTTAATACATTTTTTATTTTGGGATTTTTTTTGGGGGGGGGGGTACCAGTAATCTAACTCAGGACCTTGTACTTTTCAGGCAGGTGCTGTGCCTCTGAGCTAAATCCCTGGCTCCTATTTTGGGATATTTTTAGATTTACAAAGAATTGCAAAAACAGTAGAGTTTCCAGTTTCCCCTATAGTTAGCATCTGCCCTTAGCATGGTACATGAATGACAGTGAATCAGTATTGATATATTACCATTAACTTAAGCCATGCTTTATTCAGATGTTTTTAGTTTTTATCTAACAGCTCTTTTCTATTATAGCATCCCATGTAGCATACCATGTTCTTCATCTAACCAGTTTTTGCCTGTGATAGTTTCTTAGACTTTTCTTTGTTTTTGATGACCTTAATGGTTATGAGGAGGGCTAGTCACATATGTTATAGAATGTTACTCAACTGGGATTTGGCAGTTGGCTTTCTTATGATTACACTGAAGTTTTGGTTTTGGAGAGTACTTGCCTCTCATTGCTGAGACAAAATACACAACATCCAAAGTTAAAGGGGTAAGGTTTATCTAGCTCATAGTTTGTAGAGGTTTCAGTCTCTAAGTGGCTGGCTCCAAGGCAGGGTGGCATCACAGAGGAGAAACAGTTTGTGGTGGGCAGAAGGTAGCAAAGCAAGCAACAGTGATGACCACAGCTCTTTCTACTCCTTATTTATTTTTTCCAGCCTGCTTAGGGCAAGTAGCACTTAAATCCTTAAGCCTAGTGCCATTGATCCTAGCATTGTACCATGAGTCAGTTCTTGAATCATGCACTCTAGATCCAGCCACCTCTGAAAATGCCCCACCTATGACCACATGAGGCTTTGGGAGGACATTTAGACACAGGCAGTAACACAAGGCCACATGCTATCATTGTGACTTAACCACTGTTAACATTGACCTGCATCAGTTTGCTGAGGTACTGTTTTCCAGGTATCTTCACTGTCAAGTTCCTTTTCCTTCCAACTGAACCTTTCCACACTGTGCTCTTTGTTAGGATGGCACTGTGTGCAGCCCACATGTACAGAATAGGACTATGTGCTCTACTGTTTGTTCTTTGAGACAGAGTTTCACAATATAGCTCATGCTGGCCTTGAATTCCCAATGATCCACCTGCTCCAGCTTTCTAAGTGCTGGAATTACTGGGGTATGCCACCACACCCAGAAATATATGCTTCACTTTTGTGAGGACAGAGTATTTCTATAAATTATTTTTTAAACGTTTTTCTGTTCAAGAGATTTATCTATTTACTCGTATCATCATAGGCTCATGAGTATTTTTATACTTTTGGCTTTTAATACTACTAGTTGGTGAAATAGGTCTAGATTTTGAGCAGTAGAAGTTCTTTTAATTTGCTCCCAAGTGCCTTTAACCCTGTCTCATCATTACAAATTTAATTCTTTTTAGTATTTTCTTTCCTTTCACCATATGATACTGTAGGCTTATCTTACACAGTGTATTTTCTGCCACTATCCTAGAATCAGCCTTTTCCCCAATGAGCCCTGAATCCTTTTATTGGAGAATGATATGAGAAGCCAAAATCTGGGTGCCGAGATTGCTCCGGCTACTGGGGTGTTATTGCATTTAGACCCCCTCAGTTGACAGCAAGGAAACAGGTCTTCATGCTAACTCATGAATATATGTCTATAAATGCTTATATGTATAATATGTATCTATATTGAACTAAACATGGGTTTATAACGATGTCTCCAGCTGTGATCTGTTACTTTGTGGATTAAATTCACCTTGCCTATTTGTAAACTCCTATTCTAGCCAGCCTTGGTGGTGCATCCTTGTGATCCCAGCCAGTACTTTGGGAGGTTAAAGCAGGAGGATGGAAAGTTCAGGTGTAGCCTAGGCAATTTATTTATTTATTTATTTTTTAAACGTTTATTTTTATTTTATTTTTTTAAAACCTCATTTGTTTATTTATTTGTGTTCTGGCTGGCTCAGCCTGCCCTGGGGGTGGGGCTGGAACAGCATGTGGTGCCGGGGTTTGAATCGCAGTCCCTGTGGCTGCCTAAGCTTGCCTAAGCAGGCACTTTAGACCATTGAGCCATCTCGCCGGCCTCAGCCTAGGCAATTTAGCAACAACTTTGTTGTTTTTACAGAAGCAGCAGCCTAGGGATATACTTTATAGTGTAAAGGCCCTCAGCTCAGTTCTCACTGCTGAAAAACAAAATAAAAACCCAGTGTAATTAGTCAGAAACCTGACTCCTACCATCTGTTTTCTTAATTGTTCACTTCTAGCATGCCTGTATTTGCAGTTATCAGAATTTCTGAAGATAACAGTAACTTGATCTCATTTTCTCCTGTATGCTCACACCATTGATTTCTTCTGACCCAGATGTACAGGGTCATTACCCACTGCACCAAGCAAGCACTCAGTTCTATTCTTTTTTTTTTTTTTTTTTTTTTTTTGAGCCAGGGTCTTCCTACATAGTCCCAGACTGTCTTTATTTTTATTCATTTCTTCCTTTTTTCCCCCAGACTGTCTTTAAGATCACTATGTAGCCAAGATTGGCCTCAAACTCAAGATCTCCTTCCTCAGTCTCCTATATTGCTGGCATTAGTGGCCTGTGCCACTGTACCCAACTGTTCGTTGGTCTTAAGTGATGGAAGCTTCTGCTGCTGTTGCTGCTGCATGTCCTCCTCCTTTCCTTTTCAGTCCTGTGGATGGAACCAAGGGTCTTACACATGTTAGGCAAGTGCTTTACTATTGAACCACACTCTAAACTCTCACTGTGGTTTTAGAGACAAAGTCTCACTATGTAGCCCAGGCTAGCCTCGAACTCACAATGATCCTGCTGTGTTTCCATGTCCAGCTTGATGTGGTTTAATTTGACACTTTATAAATGCCTAAGTGATGTTGATGATCTTTTCATGTACTTAAAGACCATTTGTATTTTCTCTTGAGTGAAATTTCTGTGCATATCTTTTGCCTATCTCCTAACTGCATTGTATGGTTTTTCTATTAAGTTTGGAGAATTCTTTACATATTATGGCTTTCTTTGTAAGTTCAATCCAACTACAGTTTAGATTAATGGATTCTAAATCTTTCTTAGTGTTAAATCTATTTCCTTTCTATGTCGTATGTAAATTTTTTAACCTTTTTTTGTAGATACGTGAAAGAAGCCAAAGAAGCGACTAAGAATGGATATCTGGAGGAAGCAATTAAACTTTTCAATTTGGCAAAGGACATTTTTCCCAGTGAAAAGCTGATGAGTAGAATCCAGAAGCTACAGGAAGCTTTGGAAGAGTTGAAACATGAAGAGAATGATGAATTTACAGATGTGTGCAACTCTGGTCTGCTGATTTATCGAGAATTACATAACCAACTGTTTGAGCACCAGAAAGAAGGTGTGGCTTTCCTCTATAGTCTGTACAGGGATGGAAAAAAAGGAGGTATCTTGGCAGATGACATGGGGTTGGGGAAGACTGTTCAAATCATTGCTTTCCTTTCTGGTATGTTTGATTCTTCACTTGTGAAGCATGTGCTATTGATAATGCCTACCAATCTCATCAGCATGTGGATAAAAGAATTTGCCAAGTGGACTCCAGGAATGAGAGTCAAAACCTTTCATGGCCCTAGCAAGAATGAGCGCATTAGAAACCTCTGCCGGGTTCAGCAAAGGAAAGGTATCATAATCACTACATACCAAATGCTAATCAACAATTGGCAGCAGCTTTCCTGCTTTAATGGCCAAGAATTTGTGTGGGACTATGTCATCCTTGATGAAGCACATAAAATCAAGAGCTCATCTACTAAGTCTGCACTATGTGCACGTGCTATCCCTGCAAGAAATCGCCTCCTCCTCACAGGGACCCCAATCCAGAATAATTTACAAGAACTGTGGTCCTTATTTGATTTTGCTTGCCAAGGATCCCTGCTAGGAACATTAAGAACTTTTAAAACCGAGTATGGAAATCCTATTGTTAGAGCAAGAGAGAAGGATGCTACTCCAGAGGAAAAAGCCTTGGGACTCAAGATATCTGAAAACCTAATGGAAATCATAAAACCCTATTTTCTTAGGAGAACTAAAGAAGTAGTACAGAAGAAAAAGTCCAACATCCTGGAGATCAGACCCACTGAAGAGAATTCAGGTGATGATGCCATCTGCGAAATGCCTTCTCTTTCTAGGAAAAATGATTTAATCATTTGGATACGCCTTGTACCTTTACAAGAAGAAATATACAGGAAATTTGTGTCTCTAGATCACATCAAGGAGTTGTTACTGGAGACACGCTCACCTCTGGCTGAGTTAGGAGTCTTAAAGAAGCTGTGTGACCATCCTAGGCTGCTGTCTACACGGGCTTGTCATTTGCTGCAGCTAAAGACTGCTAAAATCTCTGCTCAAGATGGAAATGAGGATGATTCCTCAGGTGTGGATGACATTTCTCATGTAAGTGATGATCTATTGATGGTAGAATCTGGAAAGATGTTGTTCTTAATGGACCTGCTGAAAAGACTGCGAGATGAAGGGCATCAAACACTGGTATTTTCTCAATCAAGACAAATTCTAAACATCATTGAACGCCTCCTAAGGAATAAGCATTTTAAGACATTGCGAATTGATGGTACAGTTACTCATCTTTTGGAGCGAGAAAAAAGGATTAACTTATTCCAGCACAATAAAGATTACTCTGTTTTTCTGCTTACCACTCAAGTGGGGGGTGTTGGCTTAACGTTAACTGCAGCAACTAGAGTGGTCATTTTTGATCCTAGTTGGAACCCCGCAAGTGATGCTCAAGCTGTTGATAGAGTTTACCGAATTGGACAAAAAGAAAATGTTGTGGTTTATAGGCTAATCACTTGTGGGACTGTAGAAGAAAAAATATACAGAAGACAGGTTTTCAAGGGCTCATTAATCAGACAAACTACTGGTGATAAGAAGAACCCATTCCGCTATTTCAATAAACAAGAGTTAAGAGAGCTCTTTACAATTGAGGATTTCCAGAATTCTGCCACCCAGCTGCAGCTTCAGTCTCTGCATGCTGCTCAGCGGAGATCTGATAAGACCCTAGATGAACACATTACTTACCTACACTCTCTAGGAATAGCTGGAATCTCTGACCATGATTTGATATACACACATGATCTGTCTATTAAGGAAGAGCTTGATGTGATAGAAGACTCTCAGTATATTCAACAAAGAGTTCAGAAAGCTCAATTCCTTGTTGAATTCGAGTCTCAAAATACAGTGGAAAAACAAAGAACTGGAAATGAGAGTGTCTGGCCAACAATACCTCTGTTTTCTTCTCAGACAAAGAAGAAGAGCCCTGAACTGAAGAAATCTCAACCTTGCCTTTCATCTCTTGTAACTACTCATCCTACCCAGGAAGAAGCCATCAGTTTTCAAATGGGAGGTGTGCATATTGAAGATCAGGAGTGCCCCAGTGTAGATATGCATAGGACCACACAACATGACAGTGTGTACTCGTGTGAAAACACATTGCATACTGATTCTGTAGTCATTTTACCCAATGAGTTTGGGAATATAGAAGAAATTTGGAATGCCTCATTACTGGAAAGCTCAAAAAGCTTTGCAGTTGAAACTGAACCTCTGCAAAAGTCATTACAAGAAGAGCCTGAGCAAGAGGCTGAACTTGCACTTAGTGTAGATGCACAGGATGATGAGATTTTATATCACAGCAGTTCCATAACAGATGAAAATGAAAGCGTAAAATTAAGTATGTGTGTTATTGAAACATCTGATGAAGTGTCAGCAGCCCATAGTGTACTGCAGGGTGCCCAAGCAAATGAAGCCAAGTCAGAAGGAGAACCTTTAGCATCTTCACCTCAGTATGCATGTGACTTCAATCTTTGCCTAGAAGACTGTGCAGACAATACACAAAATCTCTCTATTCAGTCTTTGGAGTGTGTTAAAAAAGAAAATAGCTTATGTGGCTCCGCAGCTAATTCTAGGGCAGCGTCTGTGTACAGCAAAGCTAGTCTCAGTTCAGATTTTTCTAAAAAAGACAGTGACCCAGAAGAAGTGGTACTTAGTGTTAAAAGCAAAAGCAAAGCCAGAAGGATTATTTCAGATGATGAGGATGAGGATGCCTCTTTTAAAGGTACTTTATGTACAAGTCTGTGCAATACATCTCTCTTTCAATTCTCATCAGAGAAACAATTTGATGCTTCTACTCCCAAAGATGATAATTTACCTGGAAGATTCTTTTCACCTAAAATATCTGCCAGTGTAAATCAGTCAATAAACCCTAGGAGATCTCTAGCCTCTAGAAGGTCTCTGATTAATGTGGTTTTAGATCATGTGGAAGATATGGAGGAGAGACTTGATGGCAGTAATGCAGAGGGTTCTGAAGATGATCTGGAGGAAGGAGCAGAAGAAAGCAGTGACAGTGCCTCAGAAAATACAGATGTTTCTGAAGAAAGGCTATCTTCAGAAAATAAGTCTGTTCAGCTAACTATGTCTGAGCCATTAGGCGTCGGCCTGCAGTCCTCTCCTGGCGTGCCTGACCCTTCGTCTGCTGGCCCCGTGGCTGATTCTCCCCTGGATGAGGCAGTGGAGACTGCAAATGACTATGAGACTCTCATAACTCGAGGAAAAGAACTGAAAGAGTGTGGAAAAATACAGGAGGCCTTGAAATGCCTAGTTAAGGCGCTTGACATAAAAAGTTCTGATCCTGAAGTCATGCTCATGACTTTGAGTTTGTACAAACAACTTAGTGACACTTAAAATGTTGTAATATGCCGGACGTGGTGGCGCACGCCTGTAATCCCAGCACTTGGGAGGCTGAGGCAGGAGGATCGAGGTTACAGCCTGGGCTACAAAAGTGAGCTCAAGGCCCATCTGAACTGCATAGTGAGACCCTGTCTCAAAAAAAAAAAGTTGTAATCTACATGTTGTGGTTTTATAGGGATTTTATTAATATTTTTGAGATAGAGTCCACTAGAAACTTACAAACCTCTTGATTTTGTTTCCTGAGTGCTGGTATTACATGTGCACCATGCCCATCTGTTCATTTGTTTTTATTTTTAGTTTTTTTTGAGACAGGATCTCACTGTGCAGTTTGGGATGGCCTTGTGCTCACTTTTGTAGCCCCCAGGCTGGTCGTGAACTCACAGTAATCCTCCTGCCTCAACCTCCCAAGTGCTGGGATTATAGGTGTATGCCATCAGGCCTGGTTTCATTGTATTTATAAAGTGGAACTGAATATGAGTCCATTTTTCTTTCCTTAATTGTGTTTTTGGTAGCATGAAGCATTTGTGCTTAAGAAAGATCTCTTCAAGTTCTGCTCTACCTTCTAGTTCCTATTTCCCCTCCCCCAATATATGGTTTTCTGAGCATCAGATTAGTATTCCTTCACTTCAATATTACTGCTTTCTTTTAGGCATACTCTGTAAACACGAGAGAACTGTGAGTTTTTTTTAAAGTAGTATTAAGGCTGAAACTCATTTTTTTATGTTGAGAAAGTGTCTTGCTAAGTCCTTATGTTGTCTAGGGCTTGAATTTGTGATCTTATCCTCTTAATCTGGGATGATATGCATACACCACCATGCCTTGCCTGAAGTTCACTGTAAAGATATTTTTGGCTGTTAATTTTACTCTGACAAGGATTACCTTTATATATCATAATTCAGATTTAAAAAATTAAAGTTACCTTTCTCCAGTGTTTTCTGTTCCATTTACTTTGTTTCACTGAAATGATACTGGAAAGTGCATATGGAAACCTACTTAGATCAGACCTATGCTGCATTCCAAATGTAAAACATCCCCATGAACTCTTATGGTTTCACTTTTAACACAAGGAACCTGTGCTGGCTTTCCATTGTCACCCATTGTCTGCCCTGGGTCACTTTACTGTGTAGTGAAGAGTCACAAGTTTTATTGCACTGAGGGGGCAAGGAACAGAACAGAGTCTAAGGAAATGGGTTCATTGTAATTCTAGCATGCTGGAGACAAGGTAGTGATAGATTCCTGGGCACCCTGTCAGTTCTTTGTTCCTTTACCTGGCAAGTTATCAGCGAGATGGCTCAGCAGTCTAAAGCACCTGCTTAGGAAAGCTTAGGCAACCACACGGACCGCAGTTCCATCTCTGGCACCACATACTGCACCAGCCCCACCCCCAGGGCAGGCTGAGCTGGCCATAATACCCAAAAAAAAAAAGGAAAAAAAAAGTTACCAACTAGTGATAATGTAAATTAGCAGGTGAATGCCAGAAGGCCATATAGATAGCAGGTTGTTTACACCAGATTACTTATGCACATTCTTTAGCCTGTTTATAGCCCTCAATAAACGAGAGAAGTTTCCCTGGCTCAGGGCTCACTTAGAGACTAATCTGGGTGAGACCACCGTAGCCTATTTCATCCTTTGGCTCTAATCATTCTACAGCATTGCTGACCTCACTTCCCATTAAACATGTGTTCCTCTTCTCCAAATGAGCTGTCTGCCTGCCTGTCTTGACACATGCTATCATGTTCTGTCTTTGAGTTGCAAACGGGAAGTTTGATTTGCCCTTGGAAACAAAGTGCAGTATAGCCCTCTGTATTTCTGTTGCCAGAAGAGGGGAATTGCTTATCAAGTATATACTGTTCATTTGGTACTTTATAGGGAATTCTCATGTAATCCTTGCCATAATCCTTGTAAGATGGAAGGTGGCATTTTATTATTAAAGAAACTTATAAGGCTTGGTGAGACTGACCTGCCCATGGTGATACAATAAGGCATTAAAACATTTTAAACATTGAATTACCTAATGAAAAACTACTATTAATGTTGTAGGCAGCTGAATTAGATAGAAACATTACAGGCAGACAGGGCCAGGCCCTCAAGGATGACATGGAAGACAAGGTGACTTTACAACTAGAGACAGACACTCCTCCACCGTGGGCTGGATCTCAAGACAAGAGTAAACAAAAGCAACTACATACTTCCCTAGGGATGCACATCAGGGATTGATATTCTAAGTAGGTGACTTGAAAGAGCCTAGAAAGAGTCACCAGCCCACACCCAACAGGAAGAGACCTTGCTCTGTATTCTCTGCTTGCTATCTGACTTGCTTTCCCATTGGATCCCAGTTTTAATCAATTTTACCTGAGCAATGGTGCTTGTTATCTCATTGGTTGACCACAGTTTTGTCCCACTTCATACCCACCTAAGCCAGTTCCCACGTCTTCTCCACAACCTTAGACCCACTTCACATGGTTTACCTTTATAAAGTCCTTGAAAGAGACAGCTTCTCAGGGACACTCACTTGGGACCCCCCCTCCTGTCTGTCTCTCGGATCTTTCTTTGCCTCAACAAATATGTTCTGCTCATTACCTCCATTCCTAAAATTCATTCTTCAGTTTTATAGAACATGAACTCATCCCAAGTACTTTTCAGGTTGGGGATCGGTTTTCCCTATACCATTTAGAGGTTCCTTATTGGAGGTCATCCACCTAGATCAGTTTTTTCTTCCTGCATCAATAATACACAACTATTCTTACTCCAAATGCTTCTGACATCAGATGTGTGTGGGTTTCCCACATGAAGCATTTCTCCAGTTCGCTGAGGATACTGATACAGGAAGAAAAAACATCTCTGGTGGGTGACCTCCAAATGATACAGGGAACTTCCAAATGATATAGGGAAAACTGATCTCCCAGTCTGACCTGGGATAAGTTCATGTTCTCTAAAACCAAAGAATGAATTTTAGGAACAAACAGAGGTTATGAGCAGAACATACTTATTGAGGGAAAGAAAGCTGTTCAAGAGAGGGACAGTAGGGGGATCCTGAGTGGTTGGTCCCCAGTAAGCTGTCTCTCCCAGGGACTTTCATAGAAGAAAACCATGTGGTGAGGCAGGTCTAAGGTGGTGGAGAACATGGAAACTCCCTTAGGTGGGCATGAGGTGGGACAAAGCTATGGTGAACCAATGAGGTTACAAGTACCGCTGCTCAGATAAAACTGATTAAGTCCAGGACCAAATGGGAAAGTGAGTCATGTAGCAAGCAGGCTTGAATGTAGAACAGGACTTTATCAGGTAACCATCCAGTAGTAGTTGGATTAATGATTCTTCTGGCTCCTTCAGGGTGATGATCAATCTTGGATGTCAGTCTTTCAGAAAGTCAGCATTTGTTTGATCTTTGGTCTTTAGGTCTAGCCCAGGTGGGAGCATCTGTCCCTCTCACAGTTGTAAGGTATCTTGCCTTCTGTGTTATCTCCTTGGAGGGCCTAGCCCTGTCTGCCTATAATATTTCTATCTAACTCAGCTGCCTACAACAATACCAACTAGTGTCCTATAATACTGACACCGTCCAGCTGTTATGGCCCATATCTAGTTGTCCTCTCAAAGTCTCATGCCCTTATGGGTGGGGCTTTTGGGAGTGACCAGATCATGAGTGTAATACTAGATCAGTGTACTGATTGGCTTAGCATAGTTCTGGGTGTGGATAATGGATTTATTGAAGAGGGAAGCCCCACCCTGGCTGTGAGTGGCACCAATCAGTAGGCTTATGTAGCTTGGATGGAATCAAAAGGGAACCAAGAAAGTATGACCTCCTGTCTGCCACGCCCTGAGCTGTTTCTTCTCTGCCAGGCCACCCTCCCTTGGACTGAAACCTTTATAAACTGTGAGCTAAAATAAACATTTCTTCCTTTAATTTGTGGGTATGAGGTGTTTTGTCCCACCATTAAGACAGCAGTATTAGCATAAGACTCCATAAATTTTAGGACCCAGTTGTGAGATTAAGGCTGACACAAACCAGACAATTAGCTGGGTGGAATACGACCAAGTTATAAAGCCTAGAGGATGTGCAGAAAGAACATAGGGCCCCAAATGACTGCCCAGCTGAGCACTATGTGGTGCCAATCAGTATTTTAAATCTTTCATTTAGGTCTGATGGGAAGCTAAACCAATCTTTTGGTAGGTCAGTTTAAATCTGGCTCCAGGTCAAGTGAGGTTTTGATAGGAAAACTATCCTGATGTTTTGTTTGCATGCAGAAGCCAATCCAGGAATTTGGGATACAAGAGGACCTGTCCCCCATCCTTGGGGTCTCTGAATCTGCTCACCAGCCTGCTCGTTCCTGCAAAGATTACGGGTCTACAGGTTGTTCAGGGCCTGTTTACAGCCTCCCAAAAGCTGGGATTACAGGTGTGTGCCACCATGACCAGTCTCAATTGCCTTCTCAGCACGCCTGAGGGCCGGGCTAGTAGGCAGGCCTGGGGATCAAACACCCGGCCCCTGCACCTTCTTGCAGGTGTTTTAATCCACTGAGCTACTTGGCCGGCCTGAGATTAAGTCTTCCTTCAGTAAGTGTGCATTCTTCTGTGTCTCTTGTCCAGTTTTTTGTTCAGGACCCCAAGTACCTGGAATCACCAAGGACCCTCCATCTGCTAATAGTTACACAAGACTGCCTTCACTTCAGATGGCAATTGGCAAGTATTTGTTCCCAGTTGCCCATCCTCCTGACAGCTATAAATCAGGTTCCTGAGAACATCCCCCATGTCTGATAATTTACTAGGCCAGCTCACAGAACCCAGAAGAATAGCTCGCTTATTATTGTTTATTTTTTTTTATCGACTTGGTTCTTTTACTGTCTTAGCATAGATTATACTGCACACATTATACTTTGCAACTTTATATTCTTAGTACATTGCAGACATCTCCAGATTCAAAGCTGTAGATTCTTTTTCATAAAAATTTTTCATAAAGATATGAACATGATATATTAAAAAGTGCTATTCATATTTGTTGGTACATTCCAGATATAATGATCACATTCATCATAGAGCATTCATACCTGTATTAACTTGTTTTCTTCCATTCCCCTACCCCCCCCTCCAACCCCTCTTCTCCCCAATAAGTGTTCCTTTTATTCTTGTCACAAAGCCATTTATTTCCCCTCCAGGTTGCTTTTATCAGTTGTCTTCTGAAAAACTACAGAACTATTTGCATGGAAATGAGTTCTATTCTGGGTAGCATTCTTTCTGCATTGTCTTCATTTGTTTCGCCTAGTATATCATGGAAAGTATTCCATATCAGTACATGCAATGCCTCTTTTTTGGTTTCATCTTCCTATGAACAGTTTAGAGATTACAGCTGTGGAATGGCCAAATGGAAGGCATGCTTAGGGCAAAATACAGGGGAGACTGCATAGAGCATCCATGTGGGCACACCACTCATCCACGCCTACATGTGTAGAACAGGCCAAGTCTCTTTGCGTTGTTTAGTTTTTGTGAAGGTTTCAGTAAGTAGGCATGACTGAGTACATCATCATCCACTGGGATTAACTCAGTCTCTTGCCAGAGATGGATGGGGAGCTGAAAGGCCCAACCCTCCGATCAAGCCTTGCCCTTCCACCTAACAGCCTGTTTCCTGAGGTTGCCTAGGAGCTTCCAGTCATTGTTCTTCTCAGCATCCTACAGAAGAGCTGATAAAGGAGATGACGAGGGCTTTAAAGAGCAATTTGCTGAGAACAAGGACAAAGACCAAATTTTTGTCTCCTTCCCTCCCAGCTATCTCTGTTCTGTCTGTGTCTCTTACTTTCTGCCTCTACCTTCCAAATACATGGGACTGTTGTACCTGTTAAAATACTGTCTATCACATACACATATGGAAGTAATTTGTAGCCAAGCTTGGTGGTGCACACCTGTAGTCCCATCCTCTCCAAGGTTGAGGCTGGAATGTGACTTTGAGCATTTAAGCAATCTACCAACTTTAGCAAGACCGTGTCTCTAAACAAAGTAACTTATAAATGTATTTATATGTTATTTCTCATGTACACTAAAAATATTACAGATACAAGTTTGAAAAGCTGAAATTTAGGTTAGTGGTATGACCAGCTCTCTTCTGGGTTTTTGTGAGGTGGCACAGAAGGACAACAGAACGGCAAACAGCCAGGTGTGTGGTTTATTAAAACAAAACCCCTCACTAGATGATGGGGGCAAGAGGCTACCAAGAAAGTGCCTGCCTAAATCTAACAACTTGCACAGCTCCTTGGGACAGAGAACATGAAAATGCAAGTGCTGTGGTTTTGTCCTTTGGCAGGCTACGAGTTGCCAGGGAATTCTCTCAGTTCTTTGGCTTTTACAGCTTTAATTTTCTTTTTCCTTTTTCTTTTTCTCTTTTCTTTTATCTTTCTTTTCTTTTTCTTTCTCTTTCTTTTCTTTCCTTTCTCCTTCCTTCCTTCCTTCCTTCCTTCCTTCCTTCCTTCCTTCCTTCCTTCCTTCCTTCCTTCCTTCCTTCCTTCCTTTCTTTCTGAGACAGTGTCTCACTATGCAGTTCAGGCTGTCCTTGAGCTCACTTTTGTAGCTCAGGCTGGTCTTGAACTCGCACCGATCCTGCTGTCTCAGCCTCCCAATTGCTGGGATTACAGGCCTGTGCCACCACGCCTGGCTACAGCTTTAACTTTCTTCAAGGCCTATGTCTACCTTGTCTTTATTTTTTGCTTTTTTTTTGTGTGTGGGACCGGGGATTCAAGTCAGGTCCTTGCATTTGCCAGGCAAGTGCTTATTCTACTGAGGTATCTCCCCAGTACCTACCTTGTCTTTAGATTACACTGATACCTCGGTTCTTGAACTTAATTTGTTCTGTCATTCTGAAAAAGATGGCTACATTTCTGTTTATGTGGGAAAAATGGCTGCAGTCCTATTTGTCATCCCATGCAGAGTTCACAAAAGCAACATTTTGCCACGTTTCTGTTTGAAACCACACTGTTTTTAAACAAAAGTGTTTGTGAACCATGGTACCATTGTGCTTGGTTTAGTATTTCTCAGGCTTTTGCCCTTTGTCCCTTCATTTTTGGTCTCAATGCCCCTGTACAGTGGTGAACTGTGACTGCTGTTAGGGGATACAAGGGTGTCATTTTTGTTTTTTTGATATAAGGTCTCTCTAGTTCAGGCTGGCCTTGAACTCACTGTGTTGCCCAGGATCCCTCACTGGGATCCTACCTCAGCTTCCAAAGTGCTGGGATTACAGGTGTGCACCACCACACCCAGCTCAGGGGTGCTATTCCTGGCTGCTGTGTTGAGAGGGGTACTGACAATGCAGCAGTCAGGCCACTGCTATGAGATTTATTTAAGGGCAGAGGTCAGGAGGAGTGTCTGTCAGAGAATCTGTTTGTATCAGCATTTATAGCTTTTTAAACATTGTTTTTATTTTTTGTTGTTTGTTTGGGTTTCACTACGTAGTTCACACTGGCCTTAAACTCACTATGTAGCCCAGGCTGGCCTCAGACTCAACAGTGATCTTCCTGAGTGCTGGGATTTACACGTGTGCACCATAATGCCTGGCCATGCATAGCTTTAAAGTTGAATACTTATAGGTTCCACATCCCAGGTATGACAGAAAAAAAATTTTTCTCTGTCGTTAACCTACACAAACTTGTTTTGTTACTATTGTCCAAACAATATAGTATAACAATGTTTTACATTTATATTGCTTCAGGTTTTAGAAGTAGTTTAGTGATGATTTAAATTGTACAGGAGGGGCCAGTGAGATAGCTCAGTGGTCTAAAGCGCTTGCTTTGGCAAGCTTATGCAAGTACATAGGGACCATGGTTTGTTCCTTAGCACCACATGCTGTGCCAGCCCTACCCCCAGGGTGGGCTAAGCTGGCTACAAAAAAATTAAATTTCCTTAAAGTGTACAAGGGCAGGCACATAGGTTATATGCAAATACTATACCTTTTTTTTGGTATTGGGAATCAAACTCACTACCAGCACTTGCCAGGCAGGCACTGTGCTGCTGAGCTACACCTCCAGCCCATACTGTACTATGTGTCCTAGCCCCCCTTCAAACCCTCCCCTCCCCATTTACACAAGGTTTGTTTCTATTTTTTCCTTCCATTCTTTTTCTCCCCCTCATTTTCCCTTCCTTCCCTTTGTTGCTGGGTGCTTAAGACTGAGTTAAAGTGAGACCTTTGTCAATTAAAATTAACCTATTATACAGCAAGGTCAGTTAAGTCTTTTCAGAGTTACTTTTGAGACCATATACAGAGCCTCCTAGCTCCTCTGTCAGTGTCACTGCTAGGATGTGTCAAGCTCTTGCTTGACCATTTGCCTTCCCTTGGGAGCACAGGAGACATATTTCTCTTTGGTTACCTTTTAGTAGCAATGTACACTGGTTGACCCGTAGCCCCTGGAATCCAACTGTCTCCCTGCTTAAGAGGTTGGGTGGACTTAAAAGTTGTAGGGTCTTGTTGAAAGATCTCATGTCCTGGGTCCTTGTTGACTCTGAAGGGCCAAAGCTAAAATATTGGCTACCCTCTTAGCTCAGTTACCTATTTTTTTTTAACTTTGGTCTCTAAGCCTCAGTTGTTGAAGACCAATAATTCATACCAGTTACTGAAGTGGGAGGATTAGATTTCACACACTTTCAAATACGAATTGCAACCAGAGAAGTGTTATTTTTTAAACATAATTGTCTTAGAACTCAAACTCATAGAATATTATCAGATAAAAGTTATAAACTTTTACAGAGCAAATTTGAAATCAAGAGCAAACATTTTAGCATAACAACTATGTTGACATTATTAGTCTAGAACTATTTTTTTTAATCCCTAAAAGTGTAAATTTTTATTTTGCCTTAGAATTTCTTATCCCAGAGGAGAGTTGCAAGTTGGAATTTTTTTTTCCATTTATGTATTTGGTACAGGGTCTCACTATGCAGCTTGGACTCATAGTGATCCTCCTGTTTTCAGGCTCCCCAGCCACCATGCCTGGTCTTGGTTGCTGGCTCAGTGCACCCTGGGGGAGGGGCCGATGTGGCAGCAGGATCTGGGATCCAACCCTGTTTAGGATCCCCGTGTGAGCCATGCTATTCATCTTGTGATCACACCGCCTGTGCAGCCCATCTCAGACTGAGAACAGCATGCAGCCTGATTCACATTTTGTAAAGACCAGCCTAGGAATCTCTGTGCATCCTTGTCTCTCAAACAGTGCTATTTTAATCTTTATTAACTGAGTAGGAAGGCAGAAAAAAGAAGTTGTACACAATAGTGAAGTTGACTCAAAACTTGAACCCTAAATTCTTTATATCTAAGAGCCTATGCCATATGTAAGGATTCCACAAAAAGGTTAAAAAATCTGGAGATGGTACTTAGCAACTACAAATTACACACTGTTTTACTTTTCTTTTTCTTTTTTTGGCAGAATTGGGGATTGAACTCATGCCCTTGCATTTGCCAGGCAAGAACTTACTCTACTGAGCTATCTCCCCAACGCTTCAAATTACATACTCTTATAACACAATCATATAACAATTTTAGAAGTTTTTTTCACCCAAAAAAGCTAGTTAGGAAGTTACCAATAGACTAAGATGCTTTTCAGCTTTTGTATCTTTGAAGGCCTGTACACTTGGGAAACATAAATATATTTAATACTCTGTGAGGTTAGTAATAATTAGTATCACAGTGATATTTAGAAATTTTTGTACCTATTTACTTAGTTTCTATGCTTAAGGTAGAATTTAAGTTCTTTCAGAAACAGATTTGGGCTGGTGATATAGTTCAGCAGCACAATGCCTGCCTGGCAAGTGCAAGGTCCTGAGTTCAATTTCCAGTACCAAAATAAATGAATAAATTAATAGGTTTATAGGCTGTAACTGTACTGCTAAAGATTAAGGAACATCTTAACAGGTCTTCCAAATTTTGGAAGCAACACTGTTGACCACAAATAGACTTAATACCCAATATACAAGTCTGTCTCATTTATACAGTAATGAGATTTTATTTCATCAAAGCCAGTAGATATAGGTCAAATTTTAAATGTTATGAATCAACTTAGAGATGTTAAGTTTTGGTCATTTTATATGTTAAAGACTAGATGTATAATGTATACAAGAGAATACCTGTTATTATTTTGTATGTATTAAACTTAGGTAGTTTTAATTATCTAAATTTAAATCTTATAGCATATCTTGTTATTAGACATATATGTTATATAATGATATTTATTATAACCTAAGACAATCGTTCTTTAACCTTTATAAACTGATTATTGAAAATAAGTTATAAGGCAACATTTGACTTAACCTTTTTGTTTCATTTGACACAGGGTCTCACTATATAGTTCAGAGTGGCCTCGAACTCAGAGTGATCCTCCTGCCTCTGCCTTCCAAGTACTGGGATTACAGGCACACATCACCATGCCCAGCATTGATTTAACTTTTAAAAGTCAATTTAGAGCATGCCCGGGGTTCCAGGCTCTGGACCAGGGATCAAACTTGGGACCTTGCGCTACTGAGCTCCTGATTACTGTATGAGACAGTATCTCACAATATAGTTCAGCCTGGCCATGAACTCACTATGTAGCCCTGGCTGGCCTTGAACTCAGTGATCCTTCTGCCTCAGCCTCCCGAGTGCTGAAACGGAAGGCAGGCACCACCACACCTGGTAAAAAGTCAACTTTAGTAACCAAGGTTAATACCTTTAAAGTTATGTATATTATCTTTTAACAGTGGGAAATACAAAAAACTAAATAAAATACAGGATCCTTACTTTTCAATCTAGTTTTATAAATTTACCGAAAAGCATCTTAATATCTGAAGCCTTAGTTTTTAGACATTAAGAATTTAATCTTTTCATTACATCCAATTTAAATATATTACAATAATATATTTAATAATTTTTATTGTGGTGTGGCACTATAAAACTTTGGGGGGAAAACCCAGAAAGTTTCATCTGTGGACAAAGCTGAACCAATTGGTTCAGCTCTTTTATCAAGAGAGAAGTCTCATGCCATAATTCTTTTTAACCTCAAGGGGTCCCCATTTATCTTTTTTTAAAAATTTTATTTTCCTACTTATTTATGTTGACAGTTATCTTAGATGACTTATAAGAAACAAATCATAATAGTTAATACCTTTTAAGTTAGGTATACTATCTTTTAACCAAGGAAAACTTTGAAGTTATTATTTACAGACAATAGGCATTGTATTTATAAAACCAATTTTTGATGTCATTTTGGTTGGCTAACAACTGGAAACATGCCACCAACTTCAAAAATAACTTTACTCTTACCAACTGACTTAAATTAGTCTGCTGTTAAGCTTAGTGAACCACAAGCACTTGAGCTAATATCTCAAGTGTCAGGGGGGCCTGCAGGTTAGTTCAGTTGTTCAAGCGCCTGCTCTGCCAAAGTAGCCTTGTGTTAGGGGCCAGGTTTCGATCCACAACTCCATAAGCCTTACCTGACCCATACTTAAGGCAGACTGAGTGAGCCAAAAAAAAAAATCTCAAGTGTCTAAGTCTAAGCCAATTTAAGTAGCACTTTTGGAGGCTATACATCTGAAAGTTAATATACTTATCAACCTAAGTCATATATGTTATATGGACTTTATATTTTCAAAACTTAAACCTTTTATGTATTCATCACATTTAAGAATACAAATAAATGGTTGAGCTAAGAATATTTTATGAAAAATTAAAACAAAATTTCATAGTCAAGTAACAACAGTTACCAAATTTTATTTTATTTATTTTTATTTTTTTTGTTTATAAAAGTTTATTTTCTTCAACCACATTACATATTTGTTTGTGTTATGGCTGGCTCAGCCTTCCCTGGGGGGTGGGGAGCAGTGCAGCACGTGGGGCCTGGGATCGAACCACGGTCCCTGCGGTGGCCTAAACTTCCCAACGCACAGCTCTTTAGACCACTAAGCCATCTCACCAGCCCGTATGTATGTATGTATGTATGTATGTATGTATGTATGTATGTATGTATTTGATATTTTAGGGAAAGGTCTACAGGGTGTTCAGTCTCTCTACTAGATTGGACTCATAGTGATCCACCTGTTTATGGCCTCCCAGGAGCTGGAATTACAGGCACACACCAACACACCCAGTCTCAACTGCCATCTCAATGGGCTCCAGGGGCGGGGCCGGCACGGCAGGCCCGGGGATTGAACCCCTGACCCCTGCTTGGAGGTGCTTTAATCCACTTTGTTTTATTTTTTATTTTTATTTTTTTTGCAGGACCAGTGTTCAAACTCACGACCTTGCACTTGCCAGGCAGGCACTTCTGCCACGGAACTATCTCCCTGGCCCCTTTAATCCACTGAGCTATTTGGCCAGTCCTGTCCTAACAGATCTCATCTAACATGGAACAGTATTGTCTAGATTACGTTATGACTCTCATACATCAGAGTAGTGCCCAGGCTGAATGTGGCAGAGTATACCTGTAATCCCAGCACTCAGGAGGATGAAGCAGGATTGCTGTGAGTTCAAGGTCAGCCTGGGCTACAGAGTGAGACCTTGTCTCAATACTTTTAGGAACACAAATAGTGTGAGCTGAGATTTGGCTCCACTAAAGATGGTTTCTCAATTAACTTATGAGACATATTTAGCATTAAAAGTCACTCTGGGAAGAATGGAAATACAGGTTAACAAGGGTTCTGCTTGGTTTATTTTTGAAAACTATGGACAAAATCCGTGCTACAGCATCACCCAGCCTATACACACCCTAATTTATTTTATTTTTAAAAGAGTACAAATTAGGGGATGGGGAGACAGCTCAGTAGAATAAGTGCTTGCCTGGCAAGTGCAAGGGCCTGAGTGCAATCCCTGGTTCTGCCAAAAAAAAAAAAAAAAAAAAGTAAAAATTAGGATTAAAACAAAAAATTAAAAGTGACACAGAATTTCACTAAAAGTAATATGAATTTCATAGTATATGTTGTAATACATAGTGTTGTTTTCAACCACCCTATTTTATACTTACAAATCCACACTGACCGTTCGCAAAGTACAAGGACTAGTCAATACCTTTAAAGTAAATGTATCTTTCACATAATTTTATTTTCTCCCTTCAACCATAATAATATGATACCCAAACTTTGTCTTAATTGGTGGGTCTGTAAACACAGGCTTATCCATTCCACTCACAGGCAAGGCAAATGCTGCTTCTTGAAATGGTCCTACCATGGAGCCTCTGGTCATCCAACCCAAGTCACCCTGAAAAACCACAAAGATATGTGATTAAAAGTGGCCCTGGAGTAGGAAGAGATCTGCTGCAGCTTGAGAGAATTTCCTACCGTGAACGCTAAATTTACCGCGGTATTCCCTTGGGCCAGGCAGGCACTGTCTGGGCATGGGCAAAATGGGTGGAAGAAGCCTAATTCTGATTCCACAGCATTCCCCACACTGCTGGACTTGGCACTCAGTTATGAAGTCTGGTCACACCTCGATTTAGACATAGGGTGCTTACTCAACTATTTACAGGCTAGATATTTCTTTTTCATTTTTATAAGCAACTATAGAAATTCTGGGAAGACTTATTCATAATACAAAGAAATGTAATGAATACATAAAAAGCACCTACATGATCTTTTATAAAAACTGAGATGGAATATGCATTAAATCCAAAGTTTAACATAGCCACAAGGGAGAATTTGGTGGGTTGGAAAATCCTCTATCCTTTTATGAACTGAAAAATATATGTGTTTTATTGCAGGAGATAAATGCAGTAGTTCTAGGAACAGAATTTGCTATTATAGGCAAAGTACACAGGTGCATGCTGCATTTCATTATGTCTTTTATTTCATTTGTTATAAGCTTTTTTTTAAAAAAGAGCTAATTTATATTTTATACACAAGTTTTGTTTTTTTAAAAATGTATTTGGTACAGGGTCTCACTATGCAGCTCGGACTTGTAGCAATCCTCCTGTTTTCAGCCTCTCCAGCGTTGGGTCTCAGTGGCTAGCTTGGCATGCCCAGGGGTGAGGTGGGCGTAGCATGTGGTGTTGAGGATCAAACCCTGGTCCCTGTGCCTGCCTAAGCAGGCACTTAGTCCATTGAGCTATCTTGCCAGCCCAAGCTTTGCTCTTTAATTAAGGCTGGACTTGATGTGGCCCAAGCTGGTCTGGAATTCATGGCATGCTCCTGCCTCAGTCTCCCAAGTGCTGGGATTATAGGTATGTGCCATCACACCTGGCCATTTTAGAGATATTTATAATTTATATTCATTCAGGATGAGATAAAGCTAAAAGAAGCTATGAAGCACCCATATCTAAAGACAACATCTTTTAAAAAGCTTATTATTATTATTTTTTGGTACTGAGGATTGAACTCAAGACCTTGTGCTTACCAGGCAGGCAGGCAGGCACTTATGCCTCTGAGCTATATCCCCAGCCCCGAAAAAAGTTTATTGACAGTTCTATTAATAAACAACTTAATTTTTCAGTTTTTATAAAGTTTTTGTTTTAAAGATTAAATTTATTTCAAAAGTAATTATAAACAAATGACATGACTGAACTGTTTAAAGTTTTCAAATAAATCATCTTAATAATCTACCTTTGTATGGGATTACAACAGCATTGTTTTGTAATTATTACAACGTTATTTTCAAGGTAGATTATTACTAATAAATGTTAGTTTTCTTTTTTTTACACTTGATCTTAGCCAAAAGGCCGAGAAGCGATAGTTTTCTTTTTTTTAAAGATATTTATTTATTTATTTATTTATTTAGGGCTGGCTCAGCCTGCCCTGGTGGTAGGGCTGGTGCAGCATGTGGTGCCGGGGATCGAACTGCAGTCCCTGTAGTTTCCTGAGCTTTCCTAAGCAGGCACTTTAGACCACTGAACCATCTCGCCGGTCCCATAAATGTTAGTTTTCAATACAAGTAGAGTATCTCTTGTCCAAAATACTTGGGATCAGTGAAGTATTTGAGCCCAGTCTGGGCTGCATAGTGAGCTCAAGGCAAGCCTGAACTATATACAGCAAGACTCTGTCTCAAACAACAACATCAAAATAACCCAAACAGAAACTTGGGATCTGAAATATTTTGAATTTGGGGATATGTACATATACGTGGTGTGATACTTTGGTGCTGGAACCTAAGACTAAACATGAAATCCATTTATGTTGCATATATACCTTATGTATACAACTTGAAGAAAATTTGATATAATAGTTTTCATTATATGCATGATTCATTGCATAGTGTGGAATTTTTCACTTGAGGCATCATGTTGGTGCTCAAAGTTTTGGGCTTCAGAGTATTTTGGACTTTTAGATTAGAGATGTGAAGTCTATACTACGACAAGGCAAGGGAGAAATAAGATTTTTTGTTGTCCTGGGAATTGAACTCAGGCTTTCACACTGAGTTATGTCCTTGATGTAATGTGTTTTTTTTTTTTTTTTTTAATTTTGAAACAGGATCTAGCTAAACTGCTAAGTTGTCCAGGCTGGGCTTGAACTTGCAGTCCTCTTGCCTCAGACTTCCAGTGCTAGGATTATGAGTGTGTCATCACACTTAGCTCAATACATAATTTAAAAAATAACTTCTCATCTTCTGTGTAAGTTTTTTTTTTTTTTTTTTTTTTTGGTCTTCTTGAGACAAGGTTTCACTATGCAGGTTAGGCTGGTCTCTAACTCACAGCACTCCTCCTGCCTCAGCCTCCTAAGTACATGTGCTACCATGCCCAACGCTCTGTACTATTTTATAGTTAAGAAAACTATTTGTTATGAGTGTTCTATAAGAAAATAATTAGAATTTGTACTGCAGATCTTTATTCTACTGATACTTGCATGCTACAACTCTAATCACTAAATTCACCAGGGAAGCATGTGTTCTTTATCCTCAGTCAGGCACCTTGAATCTCCTGAGGGTGAGGGTCCCCCATGCTGTGGCCATTTATTTTGCTCTTCAATCTTGGCTTGTTGGTCTGCAGTGGCCTCACTGAGATTGTCAAGAGCAGAGTCCTCCCCTTCACATCAACTTCTCCTACTTCAATTTCTTCTGCTTTGGCAATTTCCTTTCTCTTCTTTCTTCTCTGGAGGCTCATGTTCCCCAAGCATATTTTTTTACACATGCATAATTTAAATGCCCACTTTTACCACATTTGTAGACTTAGCAAAGTAGTTTTGTCCTCAGATGAATTCAACTGCTCTTGCATTGTTAATACTAATGCTTGCTTTTGTCACTCAACAAACATTTGTTTTTTATGGTTCTGGTGAAGTTTTATGTAGTCTTTATCCAAAAATATAAACACAACCCCTTTACTCTTCCCCATATCTTTGCCTCATTCTAGTAACCCTCAGAACTTTGCCATACTTGGGAAATATCCAGCGTAAGTTACTGTTCATCAGAGACAAGGGCAAGTTGAGTACACACTGTGCTTACTGAGAGCTGAGCCACTATCATTTCTTCAGGCATGGTGGGCACTGGCAGGGGGGCTCAACCCTGACTTTTCCTTGCTCCTCACAGTGGGCTTAGCATCCCATACCTCCTTTGTGGGGGGTGTCAGCACAGAGACCAGGTGGTCACAGTGAGGACATTTCCTTTTCTTTCTTTCTTTGTGGGGAGGGGGGCAGAGTATGGCGGCTGGAACCCAAAGCCTTGCACGTGCTAGGCTCTACCACTGAGCTATATCTCTAGTCCTACGAGTTGGATACTTTTACTTTTAAGATTTGGGGAACAGGTCGAGATAGGGTCTGGCCTTAAACTCCTGGCAATCCTCCAGTCTCAGGTTCCCAAGTATTAAGATTATAGGTGTGTTGCCACCATGCCCAGCTGAGATTTGTTTTATAGCACTGAGGTTTGAATTCAGGCCTGGAGAGATAGCGTAGTGGTCTTCTTGGCAAGCGCAAGGACCTGGGTTCAATCCCCCATACCCTATGCTGTGCTGGTCTCAGTTGCCATGCCAGTCACTGAAACTGGGCATGGTAGCGCATGCCTGTAATCCTAGTGCTGGGGAGGCTGAGACAGGAGGATCACTATGAGTCTGATCTGTGTAGCAAGACCCTGTACCAAGTAAATATATCAAAGATTTAAGAACAAAAAATTCAGGGCCGCTATTTTTTTTTTGAGACAGAGACTTGCTAAGTCATAAAATTGCCCAGGCTGGGCTCAAACTTGCAACCCTCCTGACTTTGTTTCCCAGAGTACTTTTAAGATCTTTAAGACACAGGTAAAATTAGTGGTAAAACATAGAATTCCTGCTTTTGTGTTTCTTCTGTGGAGGGCATAAATAGTAAGAGCAACATACCCCTTGCCTGGCTTTATCTTCACTATACTGTGCAGCCACTTCACTGAATCTCATCCCAGACTTTAACTTTTCCATGGCTTCCATAATTTTGCCGTATTTTTCACAGAAAATGTGTCGGACCTACAAATACAAAACATATCCATGTAACACCTGGAGATTCAAAGGATTCTTTTCAGTATACTGGTTAATTTGAATTGTCTCACCAGCTATGCATGGTAGTGCACACCTATAATTCTAGCACTTGGGAGGCTGAGGCAGGAGCATCAGTGTGAATTTGAAGTCAGCCTGGGCTATATAGTGAGTTCAAAACCAGCCTGAACTACATAGGGAGACCCTGTCTCAAAAAACAACAAATAGACAAACCCCGAATCATACTCACCAGTTTAAACACACACACACACACGCACACACACACACACACACACACACACACACACTAGCTTGGGGTAACTGAAAATCCTACAAATTTGCCTACTTGGGTGACTACTACAAATATATTTACTGAATCTAGACAACGTATCAGAATCCTGATTTAGCTGGATGTGATGGCACATGTCAGTAATCCCTGTGTAGTTAAGCCCCCAACCTACAAAGATTTGAGTTGCAAATTTTTAGATATGAATGGACCTCACACTTGAGCATTCATAGAGGTTAACAAATGGGAGTAGCTCACATATCTGCTGGACACTGTCACAGTTGTGCTATTGTGTGCTTACTGTGCAGTGTGATAGTATACAGTATTTTGTGTGTGTGTTTTTTTATGCTTTACATTGTATATTTGTATGGAAAAATTACCAACAGAGTGAAAAGACAAACCACAAATTTTGAAAATCTTAACTCATAAGCACTCAAAGATCTTCTCTCTAGAATTTGTTAAGAACTAGAAAACATTAGGGCCCCAATATTCAAAGACTCTATCTAGAAATTGGCATCAAAGATGAACACACACTTCTCAGAGGAAGAAATACTAGAAGCTAATAAATACAAGAAGAAATGCTCCACATTGCTAGCCATTCATGAAATGCAAATTGAAACAACATTGAGACAGCATCTCATCCCAGAAAGAATGGCTATCATAAAGAAATCCAAGGGGCTGGGGAGATAGCTCCGTGGCACAAGTACCTGCCTGGCAAGTGCAAAGTCATGAGTTCAAACCCCAGTCCTGCAAAAAAAAAAAAAAAAAAAAAAAAGAAATCCAACAACAACAAATGTTGGAGAGGCTGTGGGTAAAAAGGAAGCCTTCTCCACTGCTGGTGGGAATGCAGACTGCTGCAACCATTATGGAAAGTGGTGTAGAGACTCCATAAAACACTAGAACTGGAAATCCCATTCAATCCAGCTATCCCTCTACTTGGAATTTTCCAGAAGAAATGAAAACTTATCATAGTGATATCTGTGCACCTATGTTTATAGCAGCACAATTTGTAATAGCCAAATCTTGGAAACAACCAAAATGCCCATCATCTGAAGAATGGTTGAAAAAGATGTAGTACTTTTATACAATGGAATATTACTCAGCTATAAAGAATGATAAACTAGAAGACTTCATATATAAATGGATGTATCTTGAACATATACTCACAAGTGAAATAAACCAGACCCACATTTGTAAATATCATATAGTCTCCCTAGTGTAAGAACTCAAAGATATATAATACGTTGTCAGACTTACTAATTAATCTGAGTAGGAATGTTCTTCCACAACGGGACTCATAAACTGGGAACTTACTGTACTCTGCAAGGCTCAGGAGGCAGAAGGACAAGTTGTAGCCCAGCCTGGGCAACTCACCTCAGTGTGAAAGGCCTAGGTTCAATCCCTGTTACTGGGGGTAAAGAAAGAATCTCAGATGGAAAATAGGCACTGGGCTGTGGGAAGTTCTCATCTCTAACCACATAACTCAGTGGTTAACAGGAAAAGCACACATGTCATGGTTGAGAGTGTTGGTCTTGGAGCCCAATCTCAACTGTGATTATGACCTGGGGAATGGTTTTTGTTTTTTTAGGTTTAATTTTTTTTTTTTTTTCAGTACTGGGGATAGAACTCAAGACCTTACACTTGTCAGGCAGGCACTTATGCTACTAAGCTATCTCCCCAGCCCTCTGGGACATGGTTTTAAATCTCCCAATGTTTCCTCATTTGTGTAAAGACTGAGATAATGTAGCTAATAGTCAAATACTGACTATTATTTAGTCAGAGTTCGTATATGAAAATGCTCACTAGAAACTTTTTCTTATCCAAAGAGGCCTAATGTATAAAGCCATCTATAATTTAATTTCTAAAATTTTGTCTTTTTTGAGACAGGGTCTTGCTATGCAGTTCAGGCTGGCTTCGAACTCACTTTATAGCCCAGACTTGTCTCAAACTCTGAAATCCTCTTGCTACCATGTCTGGGTAAGCAAACCATAATTTAATATTTTTGTGTGTGTGTGTGTGTGTGTGGTAGTGCGGAGTGAATAGGATCTTCATACTGAGCTATAACCCTAGTCCTTTTTATAAAAATTTTGGGACAGGAGTGCCAGGGAGATATCTCAGGAGAATAAGTGCTTGTCTGGCAAGCACAAGGTCCTAAGTTCAATCCCCGGTACTGCAAAAATAAAAAAAAAAATTGAGACAGGGTCTCACTAAATTGCTGAACCAAGCAGGCTGGCCATTTTTCTGCCTCTGCTTCCCAGATTGCTGGGATCACAGTCCTATCCCACCATATCCAGCTAATTCAACACTTTACAAAGCATTCACATGTTGAATATTAGGAGTACGCAATAATACAGACATTCAATATGACCTTGTTTACATGAGTCATAGTTTTTTTTTTTCCTTTGCAGTGCCAGGATTCGAACTCAGGACCTTGCACTTGCCAGGCAGGTGCTTAAGCCACTGAGCTATCTTCTTGGCCGTAGTCATAGTTTTCTTTTTTTTTTTAAACCCTGTACCCTACAATGATTTTGTCATAGTTATCTATTTTTAGAAGGCTTCTCATTTTTTAAAAATTTAAATATATATATATATATATATATATATATATATATATATATATATATATATAATTTATTTGCTTGTTTGTTTGTTTATTTATTTTATGGCTGGCTCAGCCTGCCCTGGTGGTGGGGCTGGTGCAGCATGTGGTGCCGGAGATCGAACCACAGTCCCTGCAGTTGCCTAAGCTTTCCTAAGCAGGCGCTTTAGACCACTGAACCATCTCGCCGGCCCCAGGCTTCTCATTTTTTATGAAAATACAATCAGTTATTTGTGTTACACTGTGTTATACTGGGGTAGGGCCTAAGGGCTCTACTTCATACTTTAAAAATACATGTCCTTAGGGCAGATGGGACCAGACAGAGATGCTCCTTGGGCCCAGGAACAACTTTCTGACTAGTGAAAGTATACAGGAGGTATGAACACATTGAAGGAAAGATGTGTCCAATACAGCTCAGAGAGTCAAGCCTCTGTGCATGTATTCAGCTCTGAGTAACAGAGATAGAACAAACAATCTGGATAGCAGAGTGACAGCTGGTTGAGGGACAAGAATGGCTCATCAGACCTCATTCTGGCCTGCCCCTCTTCTTCTACATTCAAGAAGCAACCTTCTTCCAACTCAGTAGGAAAGTATACATGCCACTTAGGACCACAGAAAGAGGCTACTACCTGCCATCTCATCAATGAAAAAACTAGGATTCTGGCTTGAACAGTATGACACAGTAAGGTTACAGTACCTGGGTTGTGTGTAGGGTGATAGCCAATTGGCAACTGTGTCTTGGATCAAGCCAAGTGACAGCCAAAGTTATTAGAAGTGATAAGCACAGAGGAGGCAGCTGAATGTGTGAGAGGTGAGGGCTTAGTTCTGAGAGACTGCAGAATGAGAGGAGGAAAGAGCCTTAAGACAATCATGGGGAATATCAATGTTTAGGCAACAAGCAAAGAAAAAAGCTAAAAAATAAAATAAAAAGGAAAGGCCAAGTAGCTAGTAGAGAAAGGTGTGGTAGAAATCCACAAGAAGAAAATTGGGGTTATGGATATAGCTCAGAGGGTACAGCTCACCTTAGCATGCACATGGCTCCAGTTTCTGTCCCCAGTACTACAAAAATAAGCAAATGAGCAAACACATACACAAGGCAGGAGAAAGTCTCATGGAGTAAATATAGTTAAGAGGGCTAACTGTGGCAGAGATATCAAGTAAGAAGGACAAGACACTTAACAAGTGTCATGGGGATTTAACTCTGCAGTAGAGCCCTTGTCTAGGCTACATGAGGCCCTGGAGCATTGTAGCTGGGTATGGTGACACACCTGTAACACCACCACTCAGAAGGCTAAGGCAGGAGGACTCTGGCAAGTTCAAGGACAGCCTGTGTTATTACTATGCTATGGTGAGATTAAGACTTATTTGAACTATTCACTGATTCTATCTCAAACAAAAAAAATCCCAGCATTTAAAAAAAAAAAACACCACACAATGATTGGTTAGTAAAAGAAGTTTCAGAAATTCTGGGTATGGAGGCACATACCTGTAATCCTAACACTCTATGAGGCTGTGGCAGCAAGAGCAAAAATTTCTAGCCTGGGCTGGACAACTTAGTGATGCCTTGTCTCAAAATAAAAAATAAAGGGCTGGGGATGTAGCTCAGGATAAAGGTCCTAGGGGGTACCAGCCAGGACACAGGCTAATTAAGGGAACAGGAAGTGAAAAGGTAACCTACAATATGGGGCATATATCCAACCAGTTTACTTTAAAAAGGCATGGCAGCCGGAGGTGGCACATAACTGTGATCCCTGCACTTAGGAGGCTGAGGTAGGCAGATCACAGCTAGGTCAAGGCCAGCCTGGGCTACATACATAGTGAGTTCAGGCCAGCCTAAACTACAAAGTGAGACCTTGTTCAAAAAACCTTACCAAAA